>JAUMHM010077125.1:0-13810 GCA_032362435.1 Melikaiella ostensackeni
AGTAATCGATACAAGAACATCAAAATATTAATTAATTAATTACCCTGGTCGATGAAATAACATCAATATTTTAAATACTCTAGAATGTTTAAACAAATTGAAATTATTTAATCAATTTGTATCTGTTGAAATATTTGATTTAGTCATATGAGTCGAGAATGTAATGGTTTTTCTAGACAAGTTTCAACTTTCGTGAGCACTAATTTGTTTTTGATACTAAAATTGATTGTTTAAGCAAACTTAAATTGCTTAAGCAATTTCATATTTTCTAAATATTTAATTTTCGCCATTCTTCTGCAGATGTGAATATTTACAGGTACCAATTTGTTTCTGAAAAATACTCTAGAATGTTCAAACAAATCAAAATTTTTTAAGTAATTTTTATTTGTACAAATATTTGATTTATTCATATGAGTCGAGAATGTAATGGATTTTCTAGACAAATTTCAATTTTTGTGGGTACTAATTTATTTGTAATACTACTCTAAATTGTTTGATGTAACTTAAATTATGTAAACAAACCTAAATTGTTTAAACAATTTTCATTTGTTTAACTATTTGATTCATTCATATGAGTCGAAAATGTAATGGATTTTCTAGACAAATTCCAATTTTTGTGAGTGCTCATTCGATTTCAATACCACTCTCAATTGTTTGAGGGAACTTAAATTGTTTAAATAAACTTAAATTGCTTAAACAATTTCATATTTTCTAAATATTTAATTTTCGCGATTTTTCTGCAGATGTCAATATTTGTAAGTACTAATTTGTTTCTTAAAAATACTCTATAATGCTTAAATAAATTTAAATTGTTTAAACAATTTCGATTTGTTTAAACATTTTAGAGTATCGTTCAAAAACGAATTAGTACTTACAAATATTCGCAACTGCAGAAAAATGGCGAAAATTAGATATTTAGAAAGTAAGAAATTGTTTAAAAAATTTAAGTTCCTTTAAACCATTAAGAATAGTATTAAAAACAGATAAGTACTCCCAAAAAACAAATAATTTTTTTTAAACAATTTCAATTTGTTTGAGCATTCTAGAGAATTATTCAGAAACAAATTGGTACCCACAAATATTCACATCTGCAGGAAAATGGCGAAAATTGAATATTTTGAAAACATGAGATTGTTTAAACAATTCAAGTTTGTTTAAACAATTGAAGTTTCTTCGATGGAATAAGATAAGTATTAAAAACAAATAAGTACCCACAAAAATTGACATCCATCTAGAAAATTCATTACATTCTCGACTCGTATGAATAAATCAGGCATTTAAACAAATAAAATTGTTTGAACAATTCAAAATTGCTTAAAAAATTACTGGTCATTGTAAGATTACCGACTCGTGATGATTTATGGAAAAAAATTTCAAGAAGCGTTAATAAACCTCAATATTAGATTAAATTCGTGTTTGGCGTATGTGAGGTATTCCTTGGGGACCCATAAGAGTACCATAAAATAACGCAACTTTAGAATTTATGACTGATATTTATTTTTTGTTGAATTCTGAACAACATATTGCAAGGCTGAATAATTTTCAAATTTTTATGGCTTTGAAATCTTAGATTAACAAAAAACTGCTTTATCCCCATAAGAAACATGTGTTAAACTTTATGGTGTTCGAGGCACGGGTTAATATCAACCGATTTGGCTGAAATTTGGAGATCATTTCTTTAGGTATTCGAACAAAACTGGGGAGTGAGAGCAAGAAAATTCTGAAATTTTTTTTCCGCTACATGTGAATTACGGCCACCCTATTGGTCATATATCGAACCCTTTTCCAACTTAATACAGAAGAGTGATTGGTTGTATTTCGAACCCTTTTCCAGCTCGACCTTCAAAAAAAAGTGTCAGGAACTGGTCACAAAAGAGTGATTGGTCATATCTCTAACCTTTTTCCACCTCGCCTGGTGAATAAAAAGAACTGCTCGTCGTCTGTATACTGGATAACTCTTGAAAAACTAATAGGATTAGATTGCGGTTAGCTCACGTTTTCACGGACCAAAAATAAAGGTCACGTTCATTAACCAGACTTTTTTGACAAACAGTTTTGTCTCTGACCACCAGAAACTATACTAAAAAATCAGAATTTTCATTTTTCTGTCGAACCATGTAAGGTACGTAAAAAAATGCACGGATAAAATTTGTTTATCCAGAAAAGATCAACAAATTTTTTATGCACAATTTTTAGAAGGACGCGCTGTTTTTTTTAATCGTGAAATGTAATGTTAGAAATAAACAAATTACAGGGCCATTAGAAATAACAGATTTAACTTCATAGTTAAAGGATAGCATACATTAAAATGTTTAACAGTAAAATTTTTCGACTGAAACAGAACTTCCAAACTTAGATACCGAAATTGATATAACATACATTTAATATAGTAGAGTTCAACATAATACTGAAAATATCGCGTTTAGGACATACTTTATTCGAGCTTGATGCGTGAGACACGTGATGAGAATGTACCATATTCGTTAAAGCTGGAGGAGCTTTAAGAAAAGAGAATTCATAATCACCAAATTACAGTTGTCAATGGTTTCACAATTAATTTTAAAAGTTCTATGCAGAAACATGGAGAGAATACAAAACCCGAGCGCGTAGCGCGAGGTAAAAATGTTAACGAGAATGCCGGCAAAATTTGACAGATGCCAATACTCGACCTACTAAAATTGTGCAATACTAATACTTAGTTTGCTTACATTTACCATGTATCTTCATATTTGAGGATGTTTAGATGTACAGTCAAGTTTAACATTACCCAGTCTTCAACATGATTCATAAAATTGACGAAAAAGAAACCTGATGATCATTTCAAAAATTTTTAGAAGAGACAATTAAGCATCAATAATAACAAAATAGTTGAGGTCATCATAATTTACTTAAACATAGTTATTTGCATAAATTCTTATGTCTAAACACTTGAGCATAGTTGAAATTTTTGATTTGTCAAGAATCACAAATTAAAATTGTTGAGTTTTTAATATTTCTAGCTTCAATTTTGTTAATTTTATACACATTTCACTTTAGGATGTGTCCACGCTCACAGAGACTCGGTGCATTATGGACGCCAAAATACACGGATTGGAAAAAATACTCAATTATATACTTTGAAGAACTAAAATATTATTATTAGTGGTATCGTTCGAAAGAGAAATTTTTGTTTCGAGTTGAAAAGTATTAAAAATCCTTCATTCAAATATCTTAATTTTTGGCTTAACTATTACTGCTATTGCTTCCTACCAAACCAGAAAAATGACATGATTCTAATGAATGATCACTTGTCCCCATCCAATTTTTGAAAATAAATAAATTATCATCAAATATATCTGGTTGTTTGGCGTTGTCGGTGCATATTAAAAATTTGGTGTGAATAGTTGAATTTTTCGGTAGGAATAACCAGAACTAAAGGGATAACTATAGCACACTTCAATAATTTTTTTGTTTCAAACTTATTTTTTGAAGACATCAGCTACATTAGAATATATAATTTCGATAATCTGAAATCGTGTCGAATTATGCGATTTCTAGCCGTACCACGTAGAAACGAAGACCATTTGTTCAAGTGCGTAATGTTTACCCACATACAATAAAATACTGGAATTATCTGTTTTTGCAAGATTTTTACATAAAGTTGATCAGTCAAGAAATAAAACTATAAAATGAAATTCTCGATCAGAACTCATCAATATTATCCGCTTGGAATAAAATTTGACATATATAAATTCTTTTAGTCCAATTCGGCAATTTTTCTCAAAATATAATGCATACACAATAATTATATTAATGTTCTGGTTCTTGTCGATAGAGTAATATTAAGGAAGTGCAAGCCCTTCCAAGTTTTTTACTATTTAATTTCAAGATCATCCACATGTTTTGTGTCAGGTGCAACTATCGTATGCTAATAAGGATAAATATATATTCTTCATCTTCCATTTCATATTCATACGCTAATCAATGAACATGTGATATAAAACCTTGAAAATATAAACACGACACGTGCTTATTTTAGGCGCTATATAAACGACAATTTTAATAAACATTCTCACAATTGTCTGACTATTAGGATCCAGAAAAGTTTTGTTCAACCTTATAAATTCTCCAAGATGTGGGGAATAGAAATTTTGTCGTTCTTACTAAGTAATTGTTCTTTATATAACATACATATCAATCAATAATTTCGTTCAACTTCAGTCCAAAATTACTTGAAATTTATACAGCTTCAAAATATCTGATATTTGTCAAAAAAATAATAACCGGAAAATAATTTTGATATGTTTTATTTTTAAAGCAATCGCAATTTTATCAAGGATTTCTTCTGCCGTTCCCTATGGCTTTCCTTATGTGAGTTTAACTGTAATATTTTAATTTTTTCATAATTATTCCTAACAGTTCAACCGTTAAAAAGTACTTCGATCTGAGTTTTTTTTCTTTTGTGCTTAATTTCTCATTTTGTGCGCATCCATGTCTACGCGTACCGTAATTTCGGTATGAATAGACAATGTCGTAGTTCCAAACTTTTCGTGTATAAATACTAGTATAATCCTCTACGTGAGTTTTTCCTGAGAAGTTTGTCTTCCAACTCTTTCTAATATCAGAGGTGAAGAAAACGGAAATAGAAGAAGAATGAAGTTATTTTACTTACATTAATTTTTTTCAAGACAAGGCTTCTCATTTGAACTGACAAATATATATTATATATATACAGAAATTTTCTCTAAAAAATGAAAATTTTTGGTTAGAATAGCCCTTGGCACCTAGACAAGCTATTCGTACAGAAATTTTGGTACGCGTTGACACTCACTGGGTTAGACACTTTGCTTCCTCATATATATACCTGTAACTAGGAGTAAAAAAGCTTGCTGCTCAATTATAAATAATAAAATAAAATATACGGTGCTTGGGCTGCCGACTAATTTAGTATTATTATATTAAATATCAATAATATAATTACAAAACAATTGATATCTATGTAATATTCATGCAAACAAATATTCTACTTCTTACAGTCATTTAGAGAACCTCATTTTGAATCGGGAGGTTATAGAGCAACCGCGCAAATTGATTGCGAATTTGATTGTGAAGTGAGTATGAGAAAATTTTGTTTTCTCTTCTTTATGTTGAGAACTAGATCCTTACGAAAAACATCTGATGTCCAACAAAAAAACCTAGCAAGTGACATCTGGAATATATGAAAGTTATTTGCCCGTGCGCGTATGCTGGAAAATAGTCTCCATAGAAAATGTCATTTACGAGGTTTTTTTCGTTAAATAGCAGACGTCTTAATCAATTTTCAAAAACTATGTCATTCCAGTTACCAGGAAAATGGCCATTTTGTGGTAAAGATGGTTGCCAATATACCGGTTTAATGCAACGAGATTGCCTCATAAATAAGTGTGGAAAAAGTGAGTTGTTCAAACAAATTTTTTATTTATTAAGAGCAATTTCAAGAAGCTAACAATAACAATTTTCCAACCAAAAATCACCCTCATATAGGAGGCAGAAAAAATACGAAATACTTGGTAAACCGACAATACTTTAGACAATGACTTTTGATCTTTTACTTGTTTTTTTTGCTTATGGCATACAGAGAAGGAAATCATATTTATTCGAGAAATATGATATCACTGTCATGAGATAGTGACAGTAATTTACTTTAATTCTCCCTATGAATGTGGAAGATAAAACTTATATATTATTAATTATTCCAGAGATTGAAATGGCATATGAAGGAAATTGCACCAAGCCTGCACCAGTAACTACTGTATGTCCTATACTCGAAAAGCCGAAAGGAAGAAAGCTTCCGGGACGACCCGCAAAGCCTCATCCTCCAGGCTACGAATTGAATTCTGAAAATTAATATGCTGCAGATAGTGTAGTTTGTATCTTATAGAAACCATTTGTTTGTGAAAGCAATCTGTATATCTGCATTATAAAAAATCAACTCGAAAACTTTACGCGGTTGTCTGACGTTTATTCTGAATGTTTTTTTTTCATTTTTAGAAGCAAAAGTTTGATAAATTTGAGTAAGAAAAAATATATATGCATTATGCGTGAAGAGTCGTTTCATTGAATGTAAGTTAGGTACACCGGTGAGCGTAGCAAAATTATTCCCTACCTCGATTGCTAATGTCCTATCGTGGACTAACCTTGAAGTAACCTGCTGGTATCGATAGTTTTGCCTTTATCGGAAAACATATTCATGTTATGCATATGAGTAGCCGAAGGGCTCAAAAATTGAGCAATTAGGTACAAGAAAAAACACCTATAGCGTAGGGAAGTACTCCCTAGCAGGTTCTTCAATTATTATGACTAATTATGAAAAATGAAATCTTGGAGCAAGCCTCCCAAGTCGCATGTGACTTGATAATGACCCATATGTTATAATCAGATCAAACGCACTTCGTCTTTTTGATTCTTTTTTTCACGAGGAATAGTGGAAAATCTTTCGAAGACATTCGGCTGGCACTTGGCAGATATTTCGCGGAAACCGCTTTCGCATTTCTTCAGGGGGTGTCGCTTTCTCAGCCTTCTAGAGCTCCTACTGGCTTCTGTCTCCTGATCTGCCTCTGCCGACATGTAGGTCGAAGTGATCTTCTTCTTCCTCCTTTGCGGCGCAGAGGCAGCACTGTGCCGTGCTGGTGCACATCACAGCTCGATGTCTTGTGGACGAGATGGCAGACCACTCTGCTCTTACCAACTCTTACCTCTTTCTTGAGGTTCTTGAGAACCTCGATGTAGCTGACTCCCTCAGCCGGTTTAATGAGAACCGCTTCGGGATGCACACAACTCAGTTTCTCCTTTCTCTTCGGTTTGTTTACAGGATTCTCCTTGTTTGTATCGCTCTTGTTGGATTTGGGCCCCGCCTCATTCATCTGGGTCCGGAGCTTCTTCTTCATCTGCTTGGAGGTGTTGGACTCCTGGCAGCTCCCGATATGCTCTCTTTTTCTTTACCGGAAGACCGGTTTGTCAGTTGCCCCGGCTTATTGCTCCGTTTGAGTCCCCTTGGAGACCGCGTCGTTTGAACCTGCTGCTGACTTAGCCTGCTTGATGTTCTTGCCGAGTTTTTTGGGAAGATGATACTCGAAATTATCAAACTAGCTTTCTGTTAATCTTGCGCTGTCCCGCATCTTATCAACCACATTCAATGTTTCGTCTAGCCCATTTTTGATTGGCAGATAGATGCTTCTCTTTGTTCCGCAAAAGTCCTCTATTTTGTTGAGTGTGCCCTACAGCTTTCCGGAATACTTAGTCGTCTTCTCCATAAAACCTTCTTTCTCTCCTTGTGGATTCCCACCTCAGTTCTGGAAGTCCTATCCTGCTCCTCCAGAACGTCTAAATTTCTAGAGAAAAGCTCCTCTCAAAAGCTTCGATTTAAAATTTCATTCTTCATAACTAGTGCCATGAGTAGCTAGTAAAATATATAGTCCGCTCCCGCAGAGACGCGCATGCGGGGTAAGGTCTTACTACTCTAGGAGGTGACTTCATATCCTAGAGACATCGTATGAGTTACCACTCCCTGGAGCCTTGCAGCCTTCTGCACGGTTGGTCACGCCTTGGTTTGGGATATTTTTTCGGGACCATCCCTGAAACATTGTCCACGATTGCTTATTGAGTTGTGAAACCTTACTCAGCAGAAACCCTCGGTACAAGGCCCCTTATCCGCAACCCTTCTTAGCAGTTTCACAAATTGTTATGACTATAATTACTTATAAAAAGTCGAATTGGGTTATTTTATCTATAATAAGAGTTTCGAATAATTATTATAATTGAAGTGAAATTCACCCAAGAAACGTCAGGAATTGTAAAGGAATTCGTAAGGTCACGCACATATTTCTTTTTGGTTCATATTTTTAAAGTTCTTATCTGAGATAAACTTCCGAAAACACCTTCCAAAAATTTTGACTTACCACTGCTCGTAGAGTTTCCTTTTGTAGCCAAAAGAAACTGTAATAGCATTTTTCGACCAAATTTTCACCAATCCATTCACAGTTTTTCTTCAGGAGTCAAATAACAGAAAAGGATACTCCAGGAGCAGTGGCTAATTAAAATATTGGGGTTGTATTTTCCGACATTCAGTCTTTAACTTAAACATTACAATCTGTTCAAATACACTTCATTTTTGAACTATATTTGCGTAACCCTGATACCTGAATTATCATGCTGATATATTTGAATTTAATTCTTTAGTTATACTTGTGGATGTAGAATATTTAATTGGGATCACTGGGAAAACCAAGGTTTGCAATGAGTACAGATGTCATTTCGTCAAATGGAATGTTAATAATGCTCAAAAAATATATGGTACCTTCTATTTCGTATTCGTATATAATTAGCGTTAACATATGATACACAGTAAGCCCCGAGACATCAAACCGTTGCATATCATTCTGATTATCAACTTCAAATTATTCACAAAATAATTAAATGTGTCATTGAAGAGATGAATTTTCAACTAAATTAATGAAGCTTTGACAAAAGAATGCATTTTTAAGAAGGAAGTGCAACTTTCAACCAAGTAGCTGAGCTTTCAATCAGAAAATATGAATTCTTAACGTAAAATGTAACACTGGATATTTCAACCAGAACAAATTAAATTTCAACAAAATAATTGAATTCTAAACGAACACATATTAGTTTTCAACTAAATAGTTGCATTTTCAGCAAACAAAAAATTTCAGTTCTACGAAAAAAGATGAATTTTCAAATCAAAGAGACGAATTCTCAAAGAAGAGTTGAATTTCAACGAAAAAGATATTTATCAGCCAATAAAGAAAAAAATATTCAACCAAATTGTCGAATTTCCAAGCCAAAATAAAACAATTCTCTACAAATAAGTTGAATTTTTGACAAAAAAGTTCCTTCAACGACATAATTTAATTTTCTACCAAAATAGTTAAATTTTTATCCCAAAAAGACAAATTTTCAACAAAACAGAAGACTTTTTAATCAAGAATAATGAACTTTCAAACAGAAATATTTGGATTTTCAACCAAGCAAGATGAATTATTAGAGAAAGATGTAATGGTTAATATCTGTACCGAAAAAGATCTTAATTTCGAATCAAAAACAGTTGCATTGAATCAAAAAAAGCGAATAAAAAAAATGTGAATCATCACCCAAGATAGATAAATTTTTATTCAAAAAGGTTCATTTTTGAACAAGATCAATAATTTTCTATTGAAAAGACGAATTTTTAACAAAATACATGAATTTCCAACTAAAAAAGATATATTAAAGATATATTTTCAACAAAGAATGGAATGCTTGACTTGAAAATTAAATAATAAAGTGTTTACAAAAAAAAAATGAATTCTTAACAAAAAATATAGTTGTAGACATTTTAACAAATATAACTAAACAGTTTACTCTCAAACAAAAATAGGTGGATTTTCTTATTATGTTGTATTGATTCAGCTCGCAGTCATGCAAAAAAGCCAGAAAATCACGAATTTTCGACGAAATATATAAATTATCGACTAAAAAAATTAATTTCTAAGCAAAACTTGAATAGTTTAATTTTTAGTGGAAAAAATTGATTTCTAACAAAAAGAGAAACGAATTTTCAATAAAGTTATCAAATTTTCAACCAAAGGGATAGATTTTTAAAAAAAGAGTTCAACTTTCAACCAAGCAGTTGCATTTTTAACCACGTGAGATGAAATTTCTAGCGGAAGAGATGAATCTTGGAATGGAAAGGACGTATTTTCAACAGAAGAGCTGAAGTTTCAACCAAGAAAGGTTTCCCAGTGAGGAGAGAACAAAATTTTGAACAACTTTTTTGATTTTCAAGCCAAAAAAGCAAATTTTCTATAGATCAGTTGAATTTTAGACCAGAAGAAGAATGATTTTCTAACGTAGTTGTTAAATTTTTAACGAATTAATTAGATTTTCAACAAATTATGAAACTTTCAACAAAAAAAGTGAATTCTCAGCGAAAATGATGAGTATTCGACTTGAATGGCTAAGTTTTCAGTTTAAAAAATTAGTTTCCAATACAAACAGAAAAAGGATATTCAAGTCTGAAAAGTCATTTATCTCATTCTGAAAGATTTACAACTTCCTAGGACCAACAAGGAATGTTTTAGAAAATTTTGAATTTCCCGAGGGAGAGAAATTATCATTTTTCTATATTCGTCTATGTTCCTATATTATAAAGTTTTTCTTCAAATTCCCGTAGTTCAACTATTCGTCGAAACTTAATGATTCTCCGTTAAAAAAAAAATATATCAAATTTCTTCGAACGCTCAGGTTTCAATGTGCATGTAGACGGACATGATTTGGTCGTAGCACAACAGCTGACACTGGAAAACTCATGAAAATTCATGACAGGCAATTTATCGTGAGAATTGGAACATTTCGATGCGCAATTTGCTGATTTAATAAGAAATTCATAATCTGTATGACAGCTTGCATATCATCTAATTTTGGGATCAAGTTGATCAACTGGCATTTAATGTATATGAAACCTTGAAAATATGTTCGCGTCACATGTTTATTTGACGGTTTATATTCGGCAATTTTGTTAATCGTACTTATAATTTTCTATTGATCCAAGAAACCTGATCCTCCAGGCTTGAAATTGAATTCTGAAAATTGAAAATTTGAAGATAGTGTAGTTCATATTTAATGAAAACGATTCCTTTGTGGAAGTAATCTGTAAAACTGCACTATTAAAAATCAGTTTGCAAAATCACGTGGTTGTCTGACGTTTGGTATGAATGGTTTATCCATTATGAAGTGTCGGCTCGAATTGAGATTTTTGGGATTTATTTTTCGTTTGACGCGAAATTTTTCTTAAAATTTCTTTATCATGAGTTTCCATACAACAGATATCTGTTGGTCACACCTCTTTTGTAAGAAATTTAAAAACTAGAGTTATCATACGCCTAAAGCCAAAAACCGTAGAGATTCATAAAATAAATATAGTGATATAAAACAGAAGAATTATGTCGAACCATATTTATGTTGTCCATGTGAGGAAGAAAAGTATTCTCAAAGTTAGTAGAAGTACAAAAGAAAACACCCAAAGCATAGCGGAGTACTTCTTAGCAGATTTTTAAGTTTTTATGACTAATTGTGAAAAATAAAATTGGGTAATATTTTATACAATTATTATTCATAATAATTATTAAATTTAAAGTTAAAACTACCTTAAAAATGCGAGAATTGCTTTTTCGTACATATTTTTACATTTTTTCTCCAAGATTATAATGAGTGCAAAAAAATTGCATAGTTTAAAAACGCAATGCACTTGAAAATTTGTCTTCGTGTAAAAGTTTGAAAAAAATCAGTCTAATTTTTTATGATGAATTTAATGATGTTGTGGAATTGTATGGAAAAAAATTCCTCAGAGACATTTTTTACATAATTGGCTTTTTTAATGATTAAGACTTTTAGAGTACCTACACATGTATATATTCTTTATACGAGTCATTGGTACCATATAAATTGTTTTTGTTATTATTTTATTTGATTTTTGTTTGCAGATAAATAAAAGAGGACGAAATAAACGTAAGAATAATTTATATGGTAACAATGAATTCGTATCGAAAATATCTATAAGTCTAGCTATAATCGAAATCTTAATTTATTAGGAGAAAAAGTAAATTATGTGAAAAAGTTTCTTGATTATTTTTCTATAAATTCACATAATATCATTGCATTTACAATGAAAAATGGGGCATATATTGTTCTAAACATATATTTGTGAGCACGAAAGAAACGAAGATTCACGTGCTCATGTGTGTAATTTGAAAATCTCATATCGTCTTACATTTGGAATGAATGGCTTTTCATCCACAGAAGGAAAAGTTTTATAAATTTCATTTTAAAAAACTACCATGACATATCAATTATTACATAAAACACAAGGGTAATTTTTATGCGATTTTAGATTAGATCAGTCATATATAATTCAATTCATATAATTTAAGTTTAAATTTAATTCATATAATTCATTATAATTCAATATAATTCAAGTCATATTTGCCCAAGGAACATAGGGAAATGCGAAGGGATTCGTAAGGACATGAACATATTTCTTTCCCGTTCATATTTTTAAAGCTTTTATCTTGGATAAACTTCCAAAAATGCCTCCTCAAAATTTTGACTTTCTACTGTTTCCGGAGTTTTTTTTTATATCTTGAAAAAAATGAAAGTATTTTCTGCCCAAATCAATTGAACCTTCTACATTTCTAATTCAAATTTTATTCTAAACTGATTTTTTTGAATACCTGGAAAAATATTGGTCTTTAAGCCATGTGAGCGTAACCTCAAAAATTTCTTTTCGCATTTTTTTGAAACCAACTCACGTTTACAGGAAACGCAACATGGAGTAAAAAATTTCGGAAACTAAATAAAAAGTACCACGAACGTTTGTCTGGTTCTAAGTTTTTTTAATTATGAAAATTTTTTTTCTACCAATTTTTTTCTGCTTTTTCCATAATTATAACAATTTAAGACCAGACAAACGTTTGTTAGTGCTTTTTATTTAGTCGCCGAAATTTTCAATTCGATATTGGGTTTCGTGTGAACGTAAGTTAGTTATAAAAAATGTGCGAAAACAAAAAATTGAGCTCACGCTCACATGGCCTTAAGCAAGGTTCTAAGGAAAATGTCCTACATGAAAGTTGTGGATTTAAAAAAAAAATCTTTTTGAGTTTTACAATTTTCTCTGAGCACAGCAGGTTTTGAAAAAAATATAAGAGAAGATCGAAGTTTACTATTTTTATTTTCCCACATGGGACGTTTGAACTTGCAAAAAATGAATGCTAATAAAGATAAAAGAATTTTTTTTCTTTTATTTCGTATTATAATTATGATTCATTTCAGTTTAAACTTAAATAAAAATTTCTTAGCTTCAGAATATCTGATATCTGTCAAAAAATTATTACCGGAGAATAATCTTGATATATCTCATTTTTGAAGAAATTGCAAATTAAATTTCTCATTTTGTGACCGGCTGTATCAGCGCGTACCGACATTTCGGTACGAATAGTTAATGCCATATTTTGGAGCTATTCGTACCCAAAATTTCTATTTTCACAGCAATTTTCCTTCTAACAAATACAAAAATTCCTGAAGACAGAATCTCCAGTTCACTTAGAGGATGCATTTTTCTCCGTCAGGAATATTCACTGCTGAGAGTACAATTAACAATTTTAATAATGAAGTTGTCTTTAAAAAAATTCCAGATCCTATCGAAGTTTTCTGCCATTATTAGTAGATTTAAGTATTCTCTGCATTATTTCTAAATATTTGGTATGCAAAAATGTGGAGGAAGTACAAAATCCGAGCGCGAAGCGCGAGATCCAAAAGGCGCGCGCTCGAACTTGCGAGCGAATCGAGCCGCGTGCGTAGCGCGCGATGAGGATGTGCCCTCACAGCGGGCAGATTTTTTCAATTATCTTTTTTGTTTCGTTATTCTGAAACTTCGAAAAACGAATGAAAAGCTGGTGCACACCAGTGGAATATGCCAGACTAGAAAATTAAATGTCAGCGAAATTTGCCGGATGCCAATACTCGACTTATTTGAATTGTACAATACTAATACTCAGTTCACTTACATTTACCTTGCATCTTCATACTTAAGGATGTTTAAATGTACAGTCAGGTTTAAAATTACTCAATCTGAGTCGAAACATTTTGACGATTTTGTAAATTAACATTTGCGTCCCATAAAGGCATGTTTGTCGCTACTAAGAGTAAAAAAATGTTTCTGCTCAGCTATAAATAATAAAATGAAATAATTAGTGTTTGGCCTGCCGACCAATGTAGTATTATTATATCAAATATTAATAAT
>JAUMHM010077146.1:0-13810 GCA_032362435.1 Melikaiella ostensackeni
ACTAGTTTGGATTTACAAATGATAACTATGTAATGCTTGACCATCGCTTGCTTTGAAGTGCAAAATGTCCAAAGATTTTAAGTCTTGGGATTACAGTAAATATGACAAACATTATCAAAAATCGTGGGAGAATTTACCCTTTTTCGAAGGTAAGTAAAAAAGTTTTAATAAATTTTAAAAACACATATCTCTAACTTCTCCACGTGGCCTACGCATTTATAACCTCAATCGTTTCAATCAACTTAAAATAAAAATATTTCTTGCTTTTTATATGAGTTCATCTTTAGAATCTTCTCATTTTCATCCAAACAAACAAACAAATATATATATATATATATATACCATGCCTGATAATACATTTGTCGTAAAAATATTCAGCATAATGATCAAAATACTAGAAGCGTTTGTAAAATTGTCACATTTAATTATGGACTTTATAGGTTGAGTTTCGGATTTCACAATGTTTTGAACATTTACGCTGATTCAATCCTTCAACCTAATTCACGTCATTAAACATTGCAGAAAAACTGATAAAAAATGCCGAACTGAATAAACTGTTTACGATGAGGTTTCATAGTTTTGCCAAAATTTGTGAGACAGAGTAGATTCAAGGTCAAGGCTTTGCCTCATAAGTCTGGAAAAGACTATACTTAGACTCGAAATTAGCCTGACAACAAAGACAAAACTGTATATTACTATCGCCTGAGGTTCTTAAGTAATTGCTTTATTGTATTTAAAAAATTTTGATGATTTATGTAGTTTGAAAATGATATAATTAAGAGTTTATAGATATTCACTTATTTTCATACTTGAGGTTTTTTTATTTACATTTCCTAATGTAATTAAACTATTAATGAAGAAATCGTAATTTTTCTCGTTTTCAAATTTAGGCGCGAACTATGCTGGAAGATCACGGATATCCCAATGCAAAAACCTAGTAAGTGACCTTTGCCATAGATGTTATTTCCCTATGCAAGTATGAAGGAAAAGCTATTGCGTACACTCGTGATATACGCGATATCACGCAGCAGTGAACCCTCTACTATTTGTTTCATAAATCCTGGCCCCTCTACGAATCATTTAATAACTCAATAAAATGAAATCGCTTGAGAAGAGGAAAAACATCTTGTCAATCCTCATTTTATTACGAATAAGTACAATATCATTCGATCGCGATGCGTCCATAAGTTTTGATGCAAGTGTATAGTAAAGGTGAAAAAACGTGGTTAAAAGCACCTTTTATAACTTGATCAATATTCAACCGTTGTATTTCGTGGGAAAATGCATGAATTCCTCTCCGAAAAATCGAGTAGTTACCTTGAAATTCTATTTATGCTTACATTTTTGAAAAATTCGAGAATATTTATAACTTTGGTGTCGGCAGTAAATAAAAGCGGAGGATGATAACTCAGCTTCTAATGAAGCTGGAAGGGTCTACTGAGGCTTGAAATTTTCCAAAAAAAATCAACAAATTCAATGGTGGGTTTTTAAAAACAAGTAATTACATCAATAAGACGTTATCGCACATTATGTTTTTGCGGTTTTTTTGGGACTGGAGGCAGAAAAGAAGTAGGTGAGACTCTCCGCGGGTTCCAGGGTATCGATGTCCTGCTTGATCCTTCCCCTCATAAAGTATACCAGATGTCTGTGAACAGAAATGTAGAAAGGAGTTGTAAAACCCAAAGGCGTAGGTAATTTTCTTGTCCTTTCAAAGATATGGACAACGACGAACTCAATTTTTAAATTTAGATTTATAAGGATATTTAAACATCCGGAAGGCAAAAAATTATGGTGAGTAATTTTTGTTTTCTTGAAAACTTTCTCTTCGGGTGACAATCCGGAAATCAAAACAATTCGCTTATTAACTTTTTTGGAAAAGGTATTTCGTATTCGAGTAAAACATTTTCTCCATCATGCCTAATATCAATTATGATAAAAATATAGATAAGCAAAATGAAGAAGGTTACTCTGATTTTAAATTCATCTTCTTAATGTTAACTAATAAAATGAGCATTTTAACGCTCGTAAAAACTCTGTAAAGCTGAGAATAATTTCTAGAAATACTTGCAGATGCTGTATAACATGTAAGATTTATTTTAGCCATTGTTCACAATAAGAAAAACTACATATGAAAAACACAATAATGTCTAATGCAAAGATATTCGAAATACTATCATGAAAACTCTCTTTGTAACTAACTCTTTTATTTAAAAACTCTAAAAAA
The DNA here is from genome assembly GCA_032362435.1 of Melikaiella ostensackeni. Lineage (NCBI taxonomy): Eukaryota > Metazoa > Arthropoda > Insecta > Hymenoptera > Cynipidae > Melikaiella > Melikaiella ostensackeni. The sequence goes on from JAUMHM010077146.1 coordinate 2,225, forward strand.
AGTGTCCGGTGGCCGAGTGACATCTAGTTTTGGAGACACAAAAAAAAGCAATTGACTTGATTCATATCAAATCAGGCATATTTTATACTTGAAATCTCTGAATCTCAAGTGACAAATGTGTACACTTCAACAAGAGTCAAAAATTGTTGATCTGCATGTTCAATATTACAAAAAAAACTCTAATTAGTCATTTGACAAAAGACGATTTTCTGTACATTTCGTTAAAAAAAGAAGTTGAAAAATTCAGAAAAAACGCGACTTTCTGTCTATAAGCAATAATAATTAATTGTTTAAACAATTTATCAGAACATCTGGTTATCAGTGGAAAGTAATGTCTTATGTATTACAAACAATTCGTACTAAAACAAACTGCAAAAAAATAAAACTTAGCATCGGAAATACGCAAAACGCAATATTTCACTTATGGCGGTTGCTGTAACCCTACAGAGTATTCAATCATTACGTGATACTCAGTCGATAACGTAAAATATAGTAGAACAATGTCATGGGGTGGAATGTGAAGCATTATTTATATAGAGTTTCACCGAAATATCGTTTTCAGTGCTCAGCTGGTGAGAAAATTGTGCTATTTTTCTGCATTTCAAGTATGAAGATTATTCTTGTACCTGTGAATTGGTATTTCGTCTATTTATGTTTTTTGAATATTTCAGAAAACAATATAATGTCCAAAATTTGCGGTTGGAGTGCCCAGGGTTCCATACAACAGAATCACGGCAACCATGAATCTAACGTCACTCGAACCTCAAATTTTGGATAGTATATCTTTTTGTGTCAGACTGCGAAATCGCGAGTTAAGAAAATACTAATCAATACTTGAAAAAATGTCATATGAAATTTAAAATAAAAAATGTACCACAATTTTTTCTCCACTTATGTACTAAAAACGATAATCCACCGAAACTCCATATAAACCATGCTTTAGATTCCACCACATAATATCGTTCCACTATATTTTACATTATCGACTAAGTGTGGAGTAATTATAGAATACTCTAGAAATCAGCCTTATGCGGATGAAATTCAAAACGCAATTTTTTATTTGTGATCTATTGCTAATTTCGAAGAGAAACGTTGAGGGACAACAAGATATATCTATATATTGATTCTCCATCTTGGCCTTTTTTGTCAAATACGCGCAGCAAAAAAAAGACTTGTTCGTTTGTGAAGTTTTTTTTGTTGTCCATGCTTCACTATAACTTTAGACAGGATTGACGTATCGGGATGATTTTTTTTTTAAAGCTGGTAATGATAGTCGGCGTGACATCGGCACATAAGGATTTGCGTTTGTTAATTACAGCCAAGTAGAACCTCGAAAATGTTACATCGAAAATTAATTTTTCATTGACGTTTTTGTTCATGTTTCACTATAAATTTAGACAGGATTGAGGTATCGGGATGACTTTCTTCAAAAGTGCACCTAATGATAGACAGAATGACATAGGTACATAAAGATTGGAATCTCTCAATCACAGCTTATTGTATGTACAACCACGTGAATGTTACACCTAAAATTGATTGCTTGACTTGTAGTGGATATCTCAGTCAATTGTTGACTGATTTGCATGAAAACAAGCAAGATAAAGGAGAAACCAGCAAAAAATAGATTATAAATTGTGTACATCAAACTAAGACATAAATTGTTTATTATATCTGAAGAGAATCGCGGTTGTTCCGAGAAGCACATACATCCGATATTTTTAAAATTTCGTTTGTTGCTGTGTTTTGATGTGCTTATTACGAATATGGGCATAAAAATGCCCGCAAAAGTCATTTCTAAGGTAAACATTTGAAAAATAAGACTACGGGTTTTAAATAAAAATGCAGAAAAAGGCAATCTAGGGGACAATGGAGTAGCGTCTTTGTTGAAGGGGATCACACCCCTATCCCCTTTTCAGCAGCCCTTTTTTATCATTATTACCTTTTTACCTACCCCATTTCCAGATTTTATGGGTTTAAATTGAAAAAAACTACATTTTTTTATAAATGTGAAGATTTTTCATTGTTTTTTTAATGTATATCAATGTATTTTCATACGATGATGTCGAATAGGGTCATGGAAATACTTGCAAATGTCAAACGCTTAAACATACTTTTCTTCATTGTTGGCCTACCCCAACTCGACCACATTCATCCCTGAATCGCATTCGATCTCATCTTCAGTATTTAAAAAAACATCTGTTTGTAGTTGACCATACCACAAATCAGCAAAATCTACTTCTCAATTATATTTGACCCCATTTTCGGTATTTCAAAAAACGACTTGCTTATAGTTGGCCATACCCCAACTCGGCAAAATCACCATAACTTCGTGGTGCATTTTAATGTACAGGTTACTAATATAGTCATAAAAATACCATTGTTAGTAAAATTATTTCCAGCGCAATTGTGAAGTCATGATATAATTATGTTTACAAATAGAAAAATGAAAAATTGTATTAACCGCGTCGTGTGTGAATGTAAATGTATGGACGGGAGAAATTGTTACAGTACCCTGATAAAAATTTTCAAAATAAATTTACTGAAAGGTATAAAATAAAATGAAAATTTTTACTACAAAAGTCGAATACGCCATTAACTATAAGGTAGAAAACAAGAATGTGCAAGTAGGGCCCAAAATGACCGTTATTCAATTTATGGAAGTGAAGAACGTAATCCTATAATGCAATGAATTAATATTTATACAGGTTCCAGAATAAAATTTTGGAAATAATAAAAAGAAAATCAAAGAAAATCAATCAGTGTATTCGACAGTATTATCTTTTTATGTAATAATGTTCATAAAATTATAATTAAGAAAAAAAAATGGGAAAAATTATATATTTTATGATAAATTATGTCCTTATATACATATACATACATTCTAGAAATGAAATATAAAGTGTCGGATGGGGACGGGGAATTAGGAATAGATATGATTTATTATTATTACACACATAGATTGTATACATAAACAGTGGGGCATATAAACATAGCACTGTCGAATACCCTGATTAATTTCATTTCATTTCACTTTTTTGCGAGTATCTTGCAACTATAGGGAAAAACTGTTTATAACAATTTAAAAAACTAGAGCAACTGCAAATTAAAGTATACTGATAATTTCCGCTGATAATGTTTTAATTAAATCATTCATTAATAACTTAATATACATAATTTTCCCATAGTTATTGTGCAAATTAATGGCAAATGTTGTATTATAATATTGTAATAATATGAAGCTATATAGAGGAGAGGAGGCTTTTATTTAATTATCTACCTACTTTTCTGAAAGTTGTAATACAATTTATTTAGTTTATTCCTTATTATTTTGCAATTTTCTTTTGAATTTTCTATGGAGAGAATTTTCAATTTCGACATTTGTTTGTCGGGAATGTTATAGTGTCAGGAATTTTCATGTTTTCGGGTAAAAAAATATAAAATATATTTGTTAGAAATCGTCGAATAAGTTTTGTGCGTTGAGTTTCTTTAATCAATTATACATTGAATGAAAAGTTTTAAATAATAATTTTATTTCTACACTTTATTCCATTATTTATCATCTTTAAGACATATTTTAGTGTTGCACTGTATCAAGATATTGAACTAAATACCTATTGAACATTTAATTAAATATTGCTTTTATTTATATGATCATAGTCAGGTTCTACCTTATCGACAGTTGCTTTCAAAATTTTTATTAAATTAAAAATTAGTTTCCAACTTATAAATTTAATTAAAGTCAATTTATACAAAATCACATGATTTAAATAATTATTATTAGTTTCATGTTTATTGTCCCTACTCCGGTAACTTACCGGCGGAATATCTTTTTAGGTTTACCGGCGAAGTGACTACTAAACTGTAGCGTCGACAAAAATATTCTCGAATAATGATTTGAGGTTCTTTTTCAGCAATGAATATTTTCAAACACTCTAATTTTACAACAAAAAATTTTTGTTTCAATTAATACGATCGGTAAAAGAAAAACAAACCTGTAAGAGTTTCAGAAAAAGAGGCAACAGATGTCTCTACGATATCGAATCAGATTAGAGAAGACGAATAAGGTAAACGTCCCAGTAATCGTGACACCAATTTTCTTGCTTTTTATCTAATCTGACTCAATTGAAATTCCATTTGATACTATAAAATGCTTATCATAAATTGGTTGTATCATAAAATGTTTCTTTAACCATATTTTTCAACAATATATTCAAATTATAACCAAGTTTCACGATTATTGGAACCGTCATAATTACTGGAACATTTACCTTAATATATTTTTTTTCATAAAATCATCAATCCTACTTCATTTTTATCTATCTAATGATTGTTTTATTGATCAATTGATAATATTAATATCTTCATTGTATAAATGCGATCCGCACACTTGATATGACTTAATATTTCATGAGTCTAAACAGTTTAAAAGGAATCGAAAAAATTGTATTATTTTTTTGTATTTGCAAATTCATTTGTTTTCTAGACTCAGTCAGTAATTAAATTGTCAGTAAGCGCAGGTTAACCTCAGATTGAGATTTGGAATAATAACCCCAATCATGTTGCGAGTGGACCATGATTGTGAAATAAACATAAAGCAGCATGACATCTTTTTTTTTCCTGGTCGAGGACCAGTTAGAAAAATCGTTCATTGTTTACGTCGTTCTATTATGGCATCCCACAAATCTCCCAGTGCTCGAAGATACCTGAGAAGTAATCTGGCCATCGCTCATGAAAAGCGTAGGCACTTGAGAAACTTCAAAACAAAAATTCATCCTTTCAGTTTGTTCAGGTATCATAGAAAAATAAAAATAACACAAGAAAAGGAAGTAATTTTTTTTTCACAGGCATAGGTGGGATATCCTAATGATAATCGTAATGACTGGTTGCTTGTTAGCATTTCCTTATCAGGCATCTTTTAATATGGCGACAGAAAGACAGCTTGCGTGGACATTGTCTAAAAATACTTTAAACTTCATCTGTTGTTGTGATATTGTCGTCAATTTAATGACTGGGTGAGTTTCATTTGATGACTCCTAAAGTAACGACGTTTGGTGGTAGGAGCCAAACTTTTTGGATGTCCAACAACAATTATGATAATAACCCAAATTTATTTAGATAAACAACTACCATGGCTTAAAGGAAAATAACTGTTGCTACAGAAAATATTCCCTTGGGGATGTTGTTGATGTTTTTTATCTGTCAAATTTTTGTACACTAATATCATAATAGTTTGTAATACTTTCTGTTTGGAATTTTGCTCTTGCTTTCCACCTAACAAAGCTTATATATAGATATCATGATTAGACAACCTAATATCTTTACAACAATCTTATTCCGAATTCCTCTGTAGCTACTACGACAAAACCCAAAGATTCGTCGAGATGGAAAAATACAAAATAATCCGTCATTACATCTGCCACGGAACCTTCGTACCAGATATCCTCGGATCCTTTCCAACAGATCTCTTCTTTATAACCCTATGGAACCAGCTAATCGTCGCACGAGAGTTTTCATCCTTGACCTTAATTTTCCGTTTTTTTAGTGTTAACTCCTACATCCACAAGATGGTTAACGCCTATGACATTCACCGGACTAAATACGCCATCTTCAACTTGTTTTTTTGGGCAGCTATATTTCTACACTGGCAGGCCTGTATGTTTTGGATGATTCCAATTGTCGCTGCCTCTTTATCTAAACCCGAAGTTCCTCAAGACGACTCCTGGATCCATTATGGACATCTTTGGGAAAAGAGTAACATCGAGAGATATTGCCATTGTCTCATCAGAGTGATAGTGACCTTTACGAGATCCGGATTCAAAAAGGAAGAAGTCTATACTGCCGAGGATCAGTACTTGATTATCGTCTTTCAGCTGATGGCGACACTCTTTTTTTGTATCTTCATTGTAAGGTACATGCAATATTTCCAGGGCAAGCACAGTTCGAAGCTGAAATATCAAGCTGCGACTGCTCAGTTGGAACAGTACATGAGGCACAAACAATTACCCAGAAACACCCAGAGAAGGTTCATTAATTATTACGAATACCGATTTCAACATCGTTATTTCCAGGAGCCGGAAATCCTCAACACCCTTTCAAACCACATGCGTCAGGAGATTAGCATGCATTCCTGTAGGAAGTTGGTGGAAAATGTTACATTCTTTAACAACCTTCCACTCTCTCTTTTATCGACGATCGTTGCTCTTCTGAAATCTGAAGTCTTCTTAACGAATGAGGTGATTGTCAGGGCTAATACATTTGGAGATTGTATGTATTTCATCGCTTCTGGAACGGTTGCAATTTATACACATTCGGGAAAAGAAGTATGTCACCTGGAAACTGGTGCACATTTTGGTGAGATTGCTCTTGTGATGCCGGATGAGAAGAGAGTTGCTAGTGTTGTGGCAGTTGAGGTTTGCGAACTCTATAGACTGGAGAGGGCTGATTTTGCAAGGACAATTCATCCCTATCCGTTATTGTTGGAACGTATCAAGAAAATTGCGCTGGAGAGACATGAGAAGACAATCATCCTCAATGCTCAATAACGGTTATTTAGTATTCATTTAGACTATTTTTGGTTGATTATATTAGTCTGAGAATTTGTTTTAAGTGGTTTAAAATTATATTTATATAAAAGCAGAAAAACATTCAGATCTATAAACTACCTATACGCAGCAGTATTTAATTTCTGAGTTTCTGTTCCTATTGGTAGATTGATTATTATCTAAACATTTGAGAAATTTTGAGGATTGATTACTAATATTATAACTGTTTTATCAGACTTCTTACCCTAGTTTCAGATGAATAAAAATATCAAAATAGCTTCTCAAAGAGCGGGAAGTGTTTTATGTTCCCATTCACCGGAAACGTCAAGCAATTCTAATCTCTGAGATGCAAGAGTGTCTTGCGTTTTGAAAGTAATCGCTGATAAAATTCATTGCAGCGGATTTCCTCAATCTCGAAAGTGCAACTGATCTCACGTCGAGATTCGTGATTTGATTCGTGTGGGTATGCCTTTATCTGAATCAGTAGAATTTCTACCTGTCTTATAAGAAAGTGTTGCATGGAGAATTGATTGACATAATTTGTCAGCTTATATAACTACATCTAAATTCATACCTTCTGGTTAAACAATATTGTATGGGACTATGGAATATCCATCCTCTGATTTTTAAGATACGGCAAACATGTTTGAAAATTAGGTTTTCTGATTTTCACAACGCCTTCTACTATTTTGAAGCGAAAGCTTGGAAGAGGAAGTAGATATTTTTCATTTAATTTTTCAAGAAGAAAAATTAATGCTTGAAGAATTGGAGGATTGTTTCGATGGCGAAGAGGGACGCCCTTTGTGGAAAACAATGGTTTGTGCGCATCGACGCATGGGCAGAGAGTGCCTAAGAGGGTGAAGGGTGGTGAAATAGGGGTGAAGTGGGGGTGAAGAGGCAAGCACTGGTGACAATGGAACGCTTATAGGAGGGTTGGCTATTGTAATAGGCTGCCGATGCGCCTGCTTGGTAGAGCACCTATGGGGTTGGATTTTCAACCGTCTGATTTTTTCTCTCCGTCTGATTAAAATCTTTCTCTTTTGAGCCTTTCAATTTATTTGTTGTTAGAGAAATTTCACTGGTCCTAATTTAAAAGATGGTGTTTCATTAACAAAACAGTTATAATAGAGTTCCTCGAATAATTTTTTTTACGTATTTTTTCGTTCTTTTGGTAGATTTTCATATATTGCGACTGTACGAATAGTAATTGTAGGAGGTTTATCTAAATTATACATATTTGAACATGTTGATTTAACTTTCATGTTCAGATTAAGAAAAGAGATGTCACGCCTTCTGACATGAACTTAATAAATTACACTATCATAAAACCAGATAAGGCGAAATGAATATTCCGAAATTAATCGAACATTTCAGCCAAGCTAAATGAACTTCTTATTTTGCATTCAAAGTAAAAAAAAATTAATGATGATGTCTTCTGTTCGGTTTTTGAATTTAGAAATTGAAAAAAATTTTCGTATGGGCCACAAACTTATACCGAATGTTTTATGCGCAGTTTTTGCTAGTGAATAACAATAAAAAATTAAAAATACAAAAAATGCCGTGTAAGTTACAATTTTTCGAAAAGGTACAAGAATCATGTTTTCTGATTTTAGTTGATTATTGAACATTAAGAAAGAAGCTATTAATGTCGAACTTAAAATTTATCAATTCAAATCGATGAAACGTGCCATTATTTTATTATTATCCGAAAATTCCTGATTTAAACCGCAAAAATCATCTTAGAAACGGCGAAATTCACGATTTTAAAACAGTTCGCAAATTACAAAAAAAAAAAACAGTCATTTCTTATTTTGTAAAAATTTCAACCTGCACAATAAATTTGGTTCTTTCTTATATTTATTGTAATTCACTGCCAAGAACTATACATACCTGTATATCTAAAAAATCCGCAGAGACGACATTAACCGATTTCAAGTGTCGCAAACTTGAATCTATTTAGTTTTATAGGAATGAACCAGAAATTTTCAATTTTGAAAGTGTTAAATTGGTAAAGCTTCATTTAGAATATGACGAATTTTGATTGTTTTCTCTAAAGTTATTCAATTTTGAATGAATGAAATTGTATTTTTTCCCAAGGTTTTGAAAGCCTTTAATTTTTAATTGTAGAATATTGAATGCTTTAAAGATGTGTTATACGGTTCCAAGCACATCAAATTCAGAATTATTCAATTTTGATCGCTTTTAGTTTGAAAGTGAGCCATTTTTCAACAACGCGATCAAATTAATTTATTTTAGTTTTTAGTGGCTTGGTACAAAAATAATTTAAATTTGTAGAACTGAAAATAACAATTTTTCAACTCTTATGATTCCCACTAAGAAAGAGTTAAATTTGAAATGTTTTTATCTGCATATTGCTTCAATTTGAAGGCTCCTTCAATTAAAAAATATTCAAATGGGTAAAAACACATCAAACTCAAAATTTTGCAACTATCGAAGATAAATTTAAAACTGAATGCCTTTGTCTTAAGATTGTACAATTTCGAATATTTAAATCTTAAATTATTCAATTTTGAACGTCTTCAATTCAATAATGTTCAAGTTCTGAAACGATTTCAATTTCAAATTATTCAGTTTTGCTCTCATTTCTAAAACTGATTTTTGAGAATCTCAATGTAAAAACTAACAATTTTTCAATAGCGGTTTAAAAAATTTGTCATATTTTAATTTAAAACAATCCGATTGGGAACGTTTTGAATCACAAATTTTCAGCCATAAGACTTTCAAGTTAAAGTAAAATTATTGCATAATTTTGATGTAGCACATGAAATTCGAAATTTTTTAATTTCAAACGCTAATGATATGAAATTGCTCAAGTCATGATGTTCCTATATGGTATACTATTATATATTTCACACTTCCGATTAAAATTTTTTCAAGCATCAGGTCTTTCTTATAATTTAAAAACACAAACTTTTAATATTTTATTCAAAAATACTGCCTCATTTGAAGACTTTGAAATTACACTTATTCGACTCATGATGCTTCAGTTTCCATAGCCGGAAAGATTGGTTGAAACCGATAAAATATGGGAAATAAATTATTAATAATAATAATTTACAAGCGTTTCCGTTCGCAGCTAATACATTCCCTTCGCAGCATGAAGTTGGCTCGCTGAGATGCTTTTGTTTTTCATTCCTGTTCCTTTAAATTGGTTCAGTTTATTATTTAAAGTCTAGAAATACATAAGTAAGTGTGAAATGAAATAATATTTAATTGATAATATATGAAATTCTTTAGGACCAATTCAAAACCTTTGGAATTGTACTACAAAATGAAATTAATAATTGGAAAACCAATATTTTTGAAATAAACAATTATATTTTTCGTTTTACTTATGACGTTCCTTTGGTTCTGCTTTCCAGTTACTGAGTTTCTCATTTTTTTATATTTAAAATACTTGGAGTGAAAAAACGACTAATCTTTTTGACTTCTAATATTAGTTTTAGTGAAAATAATTGAATTGCTAAATCTATTACAATTAAAATTTTCAAATTCCGAGCATGAGTAGAGTTTTTAACCTTTTGAGTTTATTATGTGAGAAAGTCAGAATGATTTCCAATATTATAAAAGTTGTATGACTTTCCTCTCATTAAATTCTTTCAAAATTGTCAATTTCAAACTGGAATCGTTCATTATTAAATAACTGGGAATTCAAACCATGTACCTATCGAAATATTGAAAAGGGTTTCGTTCTATTGAAAACTTTTTAAAATGATATCGTTTGAAAATAATTATATTTTCTAGTTAAAAAATAATTAGAAGTAAGATTTGGTTCAATAATTAATTTCAACCTGGAATGTCCAGCATCATAAAGTCTTAAATTTACATATTGTAGGCTTCAATATTTCGAAATAATAGCCTGAATAAATTTGTTGATGTTAATTTTTGTCGGAAGACAACTGTTGTATTCAAACGTCCAAAATTGTAGAATTTCAAATTTAGACCCATGAACATTATAATTTTTACCCTCCTAAATCTACTATTCATTCACCCTCAAAAACCATCCCATAAGTAGTAAAATTAAATTGTTGCAATATACTGAAGTATCAAAGAAAGTAGCTCAAAGTAAACAGACTTATACCTGAACAGCAATAATGTCATGAAAATATGATTTACCCTTCCGAAGTGACTTTGAAATTTCAAGAAATAAAAAAAAACTTTTTTGCTATTTGCTTTGAGTGACGGCAAATTTCTCGACTATTTCACCATATAATGTGTGATTTAAGTCAATGGAAATGAATTTGCGTTACAACAGTAATACATAAGAAATGTTGACAATAAAATAAATTTTATTGACTTTGAATCACAAGGAAATATTTACAAGTGATATATTGCTCTTTATTTGACACTAAAATTATTTTTCGGTATCTTAATTATCAGGAAAAATAATTCGTTACGAGAGTATTTTCAATTCCCAAAAGAAAATTTTCATCGCTATTAAAACTTCGAGCAACAACCTTTTTCACCTTTTTCAAATATGTATGTTATTCATAAAGCTGTTTCTTTTTTCAGAAAAATGTAAAGTGTAAACTTTCGGGTTAAAAATCATGATCCAAGACCATCTTCTGAAATTTGAAAACCTTGAAAGATAAAATTAAAGGCGAGTAGTACATGTCAACAGAAATAGTATATTTAGTTTTACACGAATATACATATAAATGCACATAAAAAAAAGTTTTATACATAGAAGCAAAACATTTTGATAGCGATGGAAAAATTGAAGTTAGGAAAAAGAGCAGATTGCGAGGGTGGCCAGGATGAACGGGAAATGAGTGTCTCTTATGCAGTCGCGCATTCCATGCAAGCAAAGTTCGGATCGTTAACGCGTTTAACGGAGCATAAATGATGCGAGGATCGCGATTCCGCCTTCACATCATCCTCTTCTGTACCAATCTCTCCACAAACTTGTTAATAGTATCGTTTACAGTTAAACGTATTTTTTTCAAAATACGAGGTGTGATCAAAAAATAAGGTGACTTTTCAAATTTCGCGGGCTACGTCTGTTCGATCTTCAATTTTTTTT
>JAUMHM010077156.1:0-13809 GCA_032362435.1 Melikaiella ostensackeni
CACCCCCTGCATTTTTTTCTTCGCTAACTTTCATCCAATATTCGTCGGAAGTACTGGCATCAATTTCAAGACGATGAGGAAGTTCCCATTCATCACCCACAGCATCAACGTCATTGCATAAATTCGGAAACGTTTTAGCATCTCTACAATATTCTCTTTATGTTGACGTGACGCAATTTCAGGACTGAAGAGATTTATTTTTTGGAGAATTTTAATATTATTCGGTATTCTGGCTTGTAGTTCTTCGCAAAGTTTAATTAAAAACTCTCGGCGTCTTTCTTTTATTATTAAAAGCGACTCAGGTGCACAGTTGAAACTTTCTTGATTGAAAAAATATCCAAAATTAATGCATTGTGTGGTCATGAGAAAATTTTTGAAAGGAAACATAGCGAAGTCCTCTTTTTTTGACACAGCATTTTTCAGCTGACTTGGTACCACAACAGATTTTAGAGTACTATACAGAAGGTTGTTCAAGAGTTGCAAAAGTTTGAAGGGTTCAGCTGCCTGTGATTGGAATAGTTTGTTGACGGATATCACGTTTTTTAAAGCATAACGCAGAAATATTAAATATAATTTGTTTTTCGGGCTGTTGTACATGCTGTATAATTCTTCAGCTTTATAGCCTGCATTGCCCCTCTCAGATCTTTATAGACTGAAATGTAATTTTAGCGCATCCCACTGATCAAGGATTGTTTCTATAGCATCAAGTCTAGCCAACCAACGAGTTCCTGAAAGTTTGGAAATTTGTGTAGGATTATTCTCATCTGCAATAATTTTGTGCACAAATTATAGTCAAGGTTTCTCTTAGTGCTTCTTGAGAACCACGAGTGACTGTCTTTAACTATCGTGTCTAAAAGTCTTGGCAAGACATCGCAAGCATTTTCAGCACACTTGTGCAAAGAATGGGGTAGGCATTTTATTGTAATGAGGTGAGGGTTACTTTCTGTCAGTCTGGAAGAAACAGAGTTATGAGCGCCGATCATAGCGTTCGCACCGTCAACACCGATGCCTAAAAGCTTATCTAATTTTAGGCCATCATCTTCTAGTTACTTTTTTATAGCATTCGTCATAGCTTCCGCAGTACATGACTCTATTTCTACTAACCTGTAGAACGTAGTTCTTACTTGACGAAATTTTTTGCTAAAATAGCGTATTATGAAACCCAATCCTTTCTTTGCATCTACTGCTGTTATTTCATCTAAGGTTGAAGAGTACCAAGGATTTCCTATCTCTTCCAATAACTCCTCGAACAAAAACGGCGATAAAACATTAACTATAAGTCCAGTACATTTTGTACGATGCAGTTTAACTTTAGGAAGAACTTTCGAATCCTTGTCTAAATCAATGATCAGTTCTCACAGGTGGTCGACAGCTTGCACTGAACAATGTTCAGATACAAAAGCAGCAATTTTTAATTCAGCGACCTTTCGTTTTTCGTCAATCAACGAAACTGCAAAATCTGGACCTTTTTTTCGTGATTGTTTAATATCTTTATCTGCTTTAACATTTCTTTCATGCCGATCCGTCTTCGCATGATCAGCTAGTGTTCTTTTATGTGCTTTTAAATCGTGTTTGCAGTAAGCACATGTGGCTCCAGTATCATCTCAAATAAATGGTTTCAACCATCCTAAAAGAAATATTATTAATAAGGTTATATAGCTATACAAATTTTCATTATAGTCATCCTTCTTCTCTACAATATTACTGAAATTTATGTTTATATATTTAAAATTTGAAACAATTAAAGTTCTGAGCGTATGTCAAAGTTTTATTAAATTTATTCATTTAGTTCATCAAAGATTTCATATTTATTATGTTCATCAATTATTAAACTGAATTTCGTTTTATTGTGGGAAAAAATCACTTCCTTTTGAAAAAAATATTTGAAAAAATGTAATGTCCATAAATCGTTGAAATAAATAGCCTCGTTCTCACATTTACCTCTTTATAAATTTCTATCCGTTTATTAAATGCTTGATACTCAACAAAAGTTGGAATAAGTCAGCCAAAAAAAATCGCCAATAAAAAAGATTCACGTCACTGTAAACATATTTTAATTATAAACATTTTTCCCATTCATGGTTTTTCACTTATTCCAACTTTTGTTGACGGTCAAACATTCAATAAACGGATAGCAGAAAGTGATAAATTTAAAAATGAATCTCCCTATTAATTGAAAACAAAGAATGATTGCGAAATAATTACAACTTCTATCCAGTTCATTTATCAAACCTTTTTTTATTCCAAATTAATTTTTCTAACAAAAATAATCGAGAAAATAAATGTATAATTATTTGTTTTTGAAGTAAATGAAGTTTTCTACGTGACTTTTTTTTGTTCAAAAGTTAATTTTGAGTTTACCAAAATTGGGTAGAGGAACGAACGCAATAAGAGTTGTAATTGTTTGCAAATCACTTCTTTAGTTCTGAATGAAAAGTTAACGAAAAAGTAACTTTTGACTTCTGGATATTAGTCTTACTTTTACAAAGTTAAGAAATGTTGTTTTGAATTGAAACTAATTCATATGAGGTTTAAATATAATATATCGAAGTAAAAAAAACAATACATAGTAACATGAAAAGTAATATGACGTTTTGATTCTAACCTTTGAATTCGGGTAAGTCTTCCCAAGATTTCACATATTTTTGTGTATACGTTTTAGATATTACTGGCGGCATTCTTTCTTTATGTTATACTTGCTACACATCAAAAATTAAAATTTAAATACTATTGGACTTGGAAATATTTCTCTTTGTGAATAGTACGGAAAAGAAGCTGTCTGTGTCGTAAGATGCGAATGCGAACAAGACTTTATAGAGTATATCGAGTGACGAATCACGAATATTCAGGTATAGTCTGAAGAATATAATTAGGTAAAGAAGTGATGATAACGTACCAATAAGAACGCCGGTCTTTAAAGCTGATTGGTCATGCATTTAAAAGAGAGACGAAAGATTGGTAAGGAAAAAAGAAGGCAGCCAATCATGAGCTCGCTTATAAGTAATATATATGATCTAAGCTTCATCTGAATGGCCTATCTTGTATTGTTTAAGTTTAAATCATTCCGGAAATCGCATTTGCTGTTATTCATTTCAAAAATTAAAACAACTTCTAAAAACTCCTGGAATCAAAAATTTCCTTCTGGAAAAACTTCTAAAAAAACTACACTCCCGAAAACAATACATAAAACAGACAGCTGCCGCAGACTATGTAAACATACATACTGCCACTGCGCCCGCGAATGCGTTAGAGCTATACAGTCGCGCTCCTTGCGCCTAATTCACACACCAAATTCGGAGTTCAATCCTCACGTGCGTTTATAGAGTCGCGTTCAGTATCGAGGTGACGCGCAAAGTTGCGCAACTCTCTAATTTGAAATGAAAACATCCTAATTTGTGACAAAAACAAAACGGTTTCGTCGAATCCAGCACATTTTGTGGTTTTTGTGGAAAAAACCAGGACACCAGGATAGACAAGGCAAAATCAGGACATTTCCTGGAAAGTAGGACGTCTGGTAACCCTAATTTATAGGTTTCATCCTTTAAACGGTATACTAAGGGTTCTAGGCTTATGAAATAATGACATACTGTGATCTGATTGGCTAACGAACAGCTTCAGCACATTCTATTGGACACTGGGTGATTCACATTGCCGTCGCAGTATGGCCCTGTTTACATACCATATGACAGTTGAGTAGGGACCAGCCGTAAACTACGTTACCAATTTGAGGGGCGAGGGAGGGTCTCGTCAAAAAATAAAGTTGGTTAGCCAGGGGGCTGGGGGTGAATGGAGGTAACGTTACGAACTTAGATTACGTTTAGTACGTTTCCTGGTGATAAATTTTAACAAAGTTTGTGAATATTGTGAAAGATGACCAGACACAGGTACAGTTTGATAATGACTGGATAAGTTTGAAAATCACTTTCATATATCAGACTTCACACCCTTCCCCTATTCTTCTCCTTTTTCCTTTTATCAAGCATTCTTCTTTTTCCTGTGATTTCAAAAAACTTTCCCTCTTTTACCTTCTTTCGCTTAAATTCGAACTGTTCGGTTGGAAGTTTAATCATTCTGTTGAAAATTCACTTTTCTTTAAAGATTTATCATTTTAGTTACAAATTTATCTTTTCGGTTGAAAGTATAACTAGTTGGTTGATATTTTGTTTCCTTTTTTGGTTTAGGGATAACTTTTTTCAACTTCAAATGTAACTATTACATTTTTGGTTGAGAAGATATATTTTTGATTGAATATTGATATTTTCCAGTTGGAAATTTATTTCTTAGATTGAAGATTCATGTATTATTTTGGAAAATCGAATTTTTTGGTAGAAATTCAATCTTCTTCCTTGGAAATTCATCCTTTTTGGTTGAAAACGCAACTATTTAGTTGAAAAATAATCTTTCTTCGTTGCAGATTTAACCATTCTGTCAAAAATTCGTCTCTCTGGTTGAACTCAACTGTATTTGATTTACAATTAAAATCTTGTTTGGTTGAAGTATTAACTATTACATGTTTTGTTGAGAATTCATCTTTTCTGGTTGAAGAATCAACTACTTGGTTTGAAGTTGAACTAGTTTGTAAAAAATAAATTTTTGTTGTTGTTTAAGATTCATCATTTCAGTTGAAGATTCAACTGTTTGGTTGTAAATCAACTTTCTTGGTAGAATATTATTCATCTTAGTAAAAAAAATTTTTTTTGGTTGACAATGTTATCATTTAGTGAAAACTGAACTACATTGTTGATGACTCATCTTTTGAAAAACACCTCTTTGGTTGAAAATTAATCCTCAATAAGTTAAAAATTCATGCATTCCGTTGAAAATTTGTCTTTTGGATAGAAAATTATTCGTGTTTGTTAGAAATTCATCTAATTTGTTAAGGATTCAACTATTTCATTTTAAAAGTTCATTTTTTCTATTCAAAAGTAATTCTTTAAACTGAAAATTTAACTGTTCGCTTTTTGTTTGAAATTAATGTTTCAAGTTGAGAATCCAACTATTTGATTGAAAATTCATGTATTTTTTTGAAAATTCGTCTTTTCGTTGGCGAAAATTTAATTATTTTGTTGAAAATTCGTCCTTTTGGATTGGAATTCATCTATTGTAGTAAGAAAGTCATCTTTAATGGTTGAAAAGTAATCCTTCTTGCTTGAAAATAAACTTTTTTGTTGAAAATTCAACTTTGCGGTTCGAAAATACAACTTTTTTTGGTTGAATTCAAATCTTATTTGTTTGAAAATTCGACCATTTGGTTGAAAATGCATCTTCTTAGGATGGAAATTCAACAATTTGGTTAAAAATTCAACTATTTTGTTAAAAGTTTACATATTTTGTTGCAAACTCAACTATTGGGTTAAAGTAATCTTTTTTAGTCGAAAATTCAACTTTTCGGTTGTTCATGCAATTGTTTGTCTAAAAGTTAATTTTTTTTTTTGAAAATTCATCTCTTTGGGTTGAAAATTGATCTCTTCTAGCAGAAAATCTTTTTTGGCCACGTAGGCAAATGCGCAATCGATAAACTCCCTAGAATCGCAAAAAAAAACGCGAAATAAACTTGAAATCCGTATTCAGCCAACGGCTACGTTACATTCGGGGGGAGGCTAAAGACTAAACTACGGTTATCAACAGGAGGGGGCTAAAATCGCACTTATGACTGCATTGTGATAAAAAATATTGTATGACACACGGCCCTGTGTGACATTTTTCCCCGCGTGATTGCAATACTTGCCAGAGCCCTCGGTTTCGCCTCGTATTCCCTTTGCCTCGGATTCGCCTCGACTTCGCTTCGCCTCGGCTACACCTCGGTCTCCGGCTATTATTGCCACTTCATACGCGGTAAAACTGCGACTCAGCGTATTTGTATCATAAATATTTGGCCTTCTGTTATAATTTCAAATCCAAAAACAGTTTTATTTCAGTCTGGCATAGTGAGTAAAACATTCTGAGGTTATTCATAAAAAGAGGATGTATATAAGTCTTAAATTAATTTTACTGGTACTTTTTCGTCTCATATGCTTTGAGTCCCTCCATTCCCATATCATTCACGCTTGGGTTAGTAATGTACGTACTTACCAATTCCGAATGGGATTCTCGACGCCAGTAATTGCAATCAACGGAGATAGAAACTTGTATGAATTATTATTTCTGTACACCGAGATAGGTAAGGCTAGTGGTATAATCAAACTGTGAAGTCGTTCCCACCATATGTGAGGTGTTCAAACTTTATGATTTATATCATCCCACGAAAACCTCATACTATGTATCTCTGCATCATTCTATTAACTTTAACACATCTTGATCTGAATTACAAGAAATCTTAATTTTTATGTGAAAAACCTTATAACACATTAGACAATATAAAACAAGTAGAACTGCAAGCTTCCCAGCAATTTATATTGAATAAGAAGGGTGGTGAATAGTTTAATTAAGTTTAAATATGATCGAATTTCTTAGAAGGTTTCCTTCCAAAATACATCAGCTATTATTTTTAGCTTACCAACCAAACTCTGAACCCTATTTAATAGTAAAGCTGCATAAGCTTGCACGAAAAGTTGTACGTTGAAGAAATCGGGAAGGAAAGAGGTAAAAGGTGATTTCGCCTTCGGCCTTTGTCATCTCGTCAACTTCAGAGCGAGGAGGAAAAAAAACTTTAATCGTTCTCTTAAAATGGTTCAACAAAAGCTACTAAAGTACTCTTTATAGAATACTAAAAAACGAAGATACTTCTATCAAATTTGAAGTCTAGTCCATTCTTCGAATAGAGATGATTCGAGAAATATAAACTTTGGGATCGTCTAAAAACTTAGATTCACCTGCTCTATAAATCTCTAGTATTTGACAGAAGTAGAATCAGTTCTCTCTATATTATTGAAATATCTTACTGCAGCCACTGTTTAGAAACTAGGACTGACCACGCTCCATTCCACATTTTACGCCCCAAACCTTACCATCAGTCACACCTTCTAAAGCGCCCACATTTGTTGGCCACACCCCTTAACAATATTTCTGATCATTCCTACTTTCTTTGATTACACTATTCAGTCATTCAATTACTCACACCCATTTTTATTGGCTACGCTCATCAACCATACCCAAGTATCTTCTAACCCCTCTTTTTCATGCTCACTTTCATTTATAACACTTATCAGCCACGCCTCTCACCATAACATTAGTCACACCTCCTAATAACACCCACTTTCATTGGCCACATTCTTTAACAACGTCCTTAATCACGCCTACTTTCTTACCACACTATTCAGTTATACAATTAGCCACGCCCATTTTATTAGCTGCACCCAACAAACACCTGATGATCTGCCAACCCCCTTTTCCACGCCCACTTTCATTGATAACACCTAATAGCTACGCCCCTAGAGCACATTATTACCTACGCCTACGATTATTCACCACTCCCCTATTCTATTTCCACAAATTTGAAGTTAAACTGATTTTTTGAAAACAGGTGATTAGAGAAATATAAACTTTCGATTCAACTAGCAATTCAGTTTTATCTGCTCTATAAAACTCTTGTATGTGATAGGAGTACAATAAAATCTATCTATATCATCAAAATATCCCACCGCAGCCGCTAATTCTAGAATCATGACTGGCTACGCCCCGCCCTTGTTTAAGCCCCTAACCATGTAATTGGTCACGCCTCTTGAAACGCCCACTTTCATTGACCTCACCACTCAACATTCTTGATCACGACTACTTTTTTACCACACAATTCAGTCATTCAATCAGCCACGCCTATTTTATTAGCTGCACCCATCAACCACGCCTAATAATCTCCCAACCCCTTTTTTCACGCCCACTTTCATCTATAACACTTATCAGTCACGCCTTGAGAGCACACCATTACCTACTCCTACTTTTATTCACCATATCCCTATTCCATTCCCACAAATTTCAAGTCAATCTGATTTTTCAAATGTAGGTGATTAGAGAAATATGAACTTTAGGTTCAACTAGCAACTAAGTTTCATCTGCTCTATAAAATTATAGTATTTGATAGAAGTACAATAAGTTCTCTTTATATTATCAAAACATCTATAAAATATGATATATCATATATAATTATATCATATAATACGATATAATCATATATAAAATATGATTCTAGGTTCATAATTGACGACGCCCCTTTTTTGTTCAAGCTCCTAACCATATAATTGGTCACGCTTCTTGTAACGCCCACTCTCATTGACCTCACCACTCAACATCCTTGATCACGCCTACTGTCCTTGACCATGCTGTTCAGTCATTCACTTAGCCATGCCCATTTTTATTGACGACGCCCATCAACCACACTTATTTTTTTCCAACTTCTTTTCCGCGAGCATTTTCATCGACCACGCTTATTAGAATCACCCCTTTACCACACCCATTCCTAGCCCTTTTTTGCAAAACATAGTTACTCCATTGAAAAAGATGACTAAAATCGTGAGTAAATTATTTATTCTTTCATAAAATGTATTATAAATTTAACTCTAAAATGACGAATAGTTTAGTGCTAAGTTTTGCGGGTTTTCGATGCGAGCCTAGCAGAGAGATATTTGGTTATGAATTTCGTGAGCATGGCATGCATCTACAGTTTTATCTATCTCGTTATGAGAATTCCTGTTTGCATTAGCGCCTCCAACTTGCCTTCGTATGTTCAAACTTACACTCTATATGTACGGGACTTGCATGAACATAGATCCACCAATGAGTCGGGAATTGAGATATCGAGAAATACTCGGAATTTCTGTGGCGTCCGACAATAAACCGAAGCACAAGGTTTGGTTTCACGCAAACCGTGGCACCCAAGTTTTGAATAGTCTAGTTTCTGCTTGTGGTACAGAATTAAACTTTAAAGAAGGTATCTCCTAATTGATTAGAGTGAAATATACATTTACGAGTTGGAAACAGTGTCTTCGGTGGCGTAACCTGGCACAGTTTCGGAGAAGCCTTTAGTCAGTTTCAATGTGACAGGCAATGACAGGCTTTGACGTGCAATGTTTACATAATGTTATTTCGTAAATCGGTCACAAATCGACTCACATTTGACACGCCTCACGGGCTTTAAAATATTCGTTTTTGATCCTCTTGTTGCAAAAAGTATCGTGTGATTTATGGGACAAAAGCGGTGATTTAAGACTCGTGTGATTGCTGCCATCGCTTCGCTCGGGTGGCAAACTTCACACTCGTCTCAGATAAACTGCATTTGTCCCTTAGTTCACACATCACACATCACATCGAAAGCGGAACCAAAAAGACGTTCCAGAGCAGTGTTTGCGAAGTTTAATCTGAATCCGCAGGACTTTTTGTGTCGATTGGTGACCGTGGACGAAACCTGGATTCACTGCTATACATCCGAGACAAAGCAGCAGTCGAAGCACCTGGCCAGATTGGAAGAGATTCTCGTCCAATGAAGAAGTAATCGATGCCGTAAATGCATATTTTGCAGACCTCGATAAATCTTACTTTCCTGAAGGGATGACGAATTTTTCTGGACTAAGCCTGTAGCCCTCGAAGAAGACTATGTTCAGAAATAAAGACAAACTTTTCGAAAAAAAATTTCACTTACTTTTTCACCAAACTTATCAAACGAACCTCGTATACCACTGTTCGACAGAAAAGTTTCCTCGCATAACAGTTAATAAAACTTCCACGAGCCCACAAAACTGTCTCTTCTTCGATGAAACTTTTATGTTCATAGGTGCTTCAGAGCAACAGAACGATAAACTGAAAAACATTTTTCTGTAAGTGGATTAAAGAAGATACTTTTTTTATATCCGAATTCATTTTTTCTAATAACTTGTATTGGATTTGATGGAATTCAAAGGAAGCACAACAGATAGAGTACATATATGAAAAACAAACAGACAAGTTTGCATAACAAAGATGACATGAAGGCTTTTTCCTTTGTGATGTACGATTTTGAATCAAATTTGAATGTTTTTGTAAATATGCGGAAAATACTTTATCTAGAAAAATTATTTGAATTAAATTTGTTTCTTTATTTAAAATGATATTTTAAAAGTTTATGGGATCCAGTTTATCGGAAAAATAGAGAAAAAGTTTTATCTCTCTTTCAAGGGTTGAAGGGATGTTTTGTGTCTCATGTGAAAGCTCAGGTTGTTCTGATGGTAACAAAATAGAGAGAAATTTCTATCAGAGTTTTCCCTGTCCCCTTTTTCAGTCCCCTTTCCCATCAAGAAATTGAAGAAATCAGAGTTTTTTGTGTTCTCTTTCTCAGTCCCCTTTTGCTATAAAGAAATTGAGAAATGAAGAGTTGTCTCAGTAACCTTTCTCATTTAGAATCATATAAGAATTTCCCATCTATATATGGAATTGCGCGAGCGTATTTTGTTAGGAAGAAAGTTTGTAAAGATTGTAAAGATTTTTTGTGGTCCTAATGCTAAGGAAAATATACTAAAAACACAAAAAGGTATACAAGAATATCAATTTGTTTCATTATCAAAAGCGAAGAAATTCAAAACTACAGAGTTTTCTCTGTCCTTTTTCTCAGTCCCCTTTTCCCATAAAGATATAAAAATAACAGAGTTTTCTCTGTCCTCTTTCCTATCGGAAAAAAGAATTGCAATAAAAGTTTGTGAAAATTGTGAAGATTTTTGGTTGTCCTAATGCTAAGGAAAAAACACTAAGAAACACAAACAGGTATACTACTAGGGTATCAATTTTTATTTTATAAAGGAAAGTGGAGAAATTGGAAAATATAGTTGCCTCGGTGCCCATTCCCATTTAGAAACTAAAAAATACAGAGCTTCTCCAGTCCCCTTTTTCAGTTATTAGTTATTCAGTTATTTATCCTGTTGTGTATTTAGCCATGGACAATTATATGTAGCATTTAGTAGAATACGTTCTGCTGAAGATATTAAAATAAAAATAATCCCTACAACTGGACAAGTCCAGTTTGCAAATTATGAAAGATTTTATTTGAAAAATGAAATTGATAATGAAATTTTGGTTTAGTTTCATTAAATTGAATGAATGAATTATTTTTGATCGCAGCTTGAGATGCAAGTTGGTTACTTCCACGTAGTACATCTTGGAAACAAGTTCATTCAATTTGCTTTTCATATATAACTCAATGGAATTTTATTGAAATAATTGATTAATATTAAATTTATTTTGTGAAATTAGCTAAAACTAGAAAGAAATAAAAAAAGAGGTGCACAGTGGGGCAACTTGTCAAGAACAGCGTCAAAATTCTGTAACCGCGTTAAATTAATTACTTTATTTAAAGAATTATAATATAGAAAAAAACAAAATCGATATTAATGAAACTAGGTTTAGGTATCGCTGAATATGAATCTGCTGCCGCATTTTTGAAACTCAAAATGGCGGCGGCAGCATAAGCGACCAAAGTTGGGTATTCTCGTTTTTTACGAAAAAAAATTAAACTCTATACCTGCATAGCTTTTTATGAATTAAATTTTGAAAGGTGCGAAGCATTTTATTTTTTGTGCATGATATTTCTAATTACGAATCTGAAGTCAGATTTTCGAAAGTCAAAATGGCCGATCTAATATGGCCGCTAAAATAATAAAAAAGTGTATAAATGTTTGTAAAAATGAGTGATGCTTATAAAAGTTTGTACACGGAGATTTTTTGGCTCGCTGATTAAAAATCTTAAGTCAGATTTTCAAAATTCTAAATGAACGATCCAATATGGTGGACGAAAAGCTTGAGAAGTTGATAAACGTTTGTGAATTTCAGTACCTGAGGATTTTTTGTGTCGCCGATTACGAATTTTATTTCAAATTTACAAAATTCAAAATTTTTAAACCAGGCAGGATAAATGTAATCAGTGACCTCATCTCAAAGCAATAGAAAATTAGTTTCCATGAAAGTGCGTACAAATTTCATTAAAAAATTAATAACCTTTCGTCCACGAAGGCATGCATTTCTACTCACTGATCATGGAAAGTAGGATACGAGAAATTTTTATTGAATGTGGCGAATGAGAAAAAGACCGATTTTAGTTAGAAATTTTGTGAATAAACATTCATAAAAGTAATTCCAAAGACTTCTTACCCTGTCAAGGCACCAGTATTATAAAGAGAGGTTTTTTTTAACCCATCTAAAATGTTTGTACTTACATGTTTTAAACTTTTTTGAACTAAGAAAGGAACCTTCTATTCAAATATTTTTACATTCTCATCTCAATGAGAAGGTATTGGTTTTATGTGAAAATTGACATATAAAAATTATTTACCAAAGAAAAAGATGAACAAATTTGCTCTTGCTTTTTTTTGACAGGACGTGTAGTTTTTGTTTCAACCGTTAAAAATAAGATTTAAAATAAAAAAATTAGGTTTTCAGAAAAACGACACAAGATACAATAAAATGTTTCACGGCAAAATTATTCACCTTAAAAAGTTCTGAAAACTTCTACCTGAAAATTTGTTGATTAAATTCATAATTTTTGTTTCAATCGTAAAAAATACTATTAGAAAAAATTTTTTATTTATGAAAAAAAAATTAAAGGTTCCATTTTACGGTCAAACTACGCAAGATACAAAAAAAAATAAATGGACAAAAATTGTTCACACAAAGAGATCTACAAATTTTATCATTATTTATTTTTTGGTAGAACGCGTAGTTTTCGTTTCAATCGTAGAAAATAACATTAAAATCAAATAAAAAATTAAATTTTTGGAAAAACGACACAAGATGCAATAAGATGTTGAGTAACAAAATTGTTCATCTGAATTATGTATACAAATATGCTTTGAACAATTATTTGATGGGGCGCTTAGTTTTTGTTTTAATCGTGAAAAATAACACTAAAAATAAACAAATCAATTCAAAAATAGACGACACAAGATACAATAAAGTATTAAATAGCAAAATTTTTTTCCTGTAACGGATCTCAGGGTGGCCAATCGATACTCTTTGAAATTGAGAGATGTTGAAGTTGTATATTTTCAAAGTTATTAATGTTAACGTCTTCAAAATCATATAGTATGAATTCATACGGTTTTCAAGTCAAGAGCATTCAGAATTGCGCCATTCCAAAGTAAAAGCCATCAAATCTATACCATTTGTATTTCAAAGCCTTCTAACAGAAAAATTTCAAATTGAACAAAAAAAAATGTATTCAAAACACAAAAATTCCAAAATTAAACAATGCTACGTTTCGGGCAATCAGAATTCGACAAATTCGAGCAGAAAAACTGAAAATTGTTTTCCTATCAACTTTACTTTTAATTTCTACAACATTTAGCGATTGAAATTTGTAAATTTTCAATACAGAATTATTCAAAAACAAACTTTCTCAATGTCAAAAAATGAAGGTGAAGTTAGTTAGCCAGCCATGTCGTATAAAAATTCAAAAAGTTACCAGCAGTTTGAAAATGTTGAATACCCTTTTTCAAGATTTAAAACTTACTTCATAAGGGAACTTCTACATTTATTTAATCATTTTAAACGCAGTTTTTTTTCTAAATCATAATTTGTCTATCTATCTAATTATTATAGCTACGAAATCACTCTTTTATACATTCTCATTCCAATGAGAAGGGATTGGTTTTATATGAAAATTGACTTTCGCGAATTTCATTGAATCTCGACGGTTCTGCTTTTATCTATGAAAAATGCTTTCTAATCGCGAAAAATGTTAACATATAGAGACTGGAATAAGCCTAAAATTTCGCAGGGCGAAAGAGATGCAGACCCGCGTCCCCCTGTGATATAGAAGAAATGAGAAACGATCTACTGCTGCCTCGGTGGCGTAATTGGTTAACGCTCCACTCATGTAAAGTCGGCGTTCCCGGTTCAAATCCGGGCCGAGGTAGA
>JAUMHM010077176.1:0-13808 GCA_032362435.1 Melikaiella ostensackeni
AATTTGACCAGTAATCGATACAAGAACATTAAAATATTAATTAATTAATTACCCTGGTCGATGAAATAACATCAATATTTTAAATCTTTGAAAATTTCTCAAATTGTTCTACAAATGATAAGCGTTCAATTGTTATTCATACATCAAAACTCAACAATTTGACTTACAAATTAATCATTTTCTTAAATCGAACAATTAAGCTCTCTGAAATTTTAACGATTCAAGGATTTCTATTTCAAACAATTAAATTTCAAATTATTCATTTTTGAATATTTGGTTTGAAATTACTCGTCTTAAATGAACAGTCAAATATTGCTAAATATTAAAGAATAATTCTTTTTCATAATTGAAAAATTTGAATTTGATTGGTTTGAAAATGGAATGCTTTAGAATGAATCAATATTTTAAATTTAATAAAAGCCTTTAATTCTGAATCTATTATTATGAAGTTATGTGTTTTTAAATTGAAAATAGTTTTTAAAGCTGCAATCGGAAGTTGACATTTTCTTAACGACTAAGGCTCTTGAATTGAAACAGTTTAATTTATAACATTAAAATCCGTAAATTCTTAAATTTTGAACGGATTTACAATTTTCTTAACAAATCAATTTTTTTCACTTTTTAATACTTAAAGTACATTCCAATTTCTAAAATAATTAATTTATATTTACAGTTGATCAAATAGAAATTTTTGTCATCAAAATTTTTTTATTTGATGAAACGCTTTTAATTTTTAATTGTTCAAGTCTTCAAGACTGCATTTTAAAATTTTTTTAAATTAAAAATGTTCGCTTAAAAATAAAAATCTGAAATGGAAAATTTGTAATTGTAAATGAAAATTTTTTTTTAACTAAAAATTATATTTTAAATTGAAATAGTATTAAGACATTTACAAAAAAGCTGGCTTTGAATTTAAAATTAGAGGAAATAAAGAGATGTTCAATGAGACCACAAACCAATACAGAAAGTCCATTTTGAATCTAGTGATAAAAGATTGCCATGCCAAAATAAATTTTCTAAATGAAAATGTTAAAAAGACTCTTGATAATTTGAATTAGCTTGTACCATATTATATCATCAGAGAATTCCTTGAAAGAGAAACAAAATTAAATTAAAATGCTTTTAATAATAATAAAAAACATGGAAGAAAATTTGAAAACACTCTAAAGATCCAAGGTGATATACAAGAATTGACTCTCAATATTCACTTAGCTCTTTTTCAAGACCAACCGGACCCATGGTTTTTAAACATTTCTAACGTAGAGATTCCACAAAAAGTTATTAAAATTCTGAGGTTAGGAGAAGGTTTTAGCAACAAATATAGCGAGAAAAAGTATATTCAATAGCTTGAAATCATTAAAGACATTGAAGCCAATATTTCAAAATTATCAGAAAACAAAATACAAGAATTCAGAACAAGATTTATGGGTTCATCGAACGAATTTTTGAATAATGGTACTCCACAAACCCTAGTTAAAAAAGAATTAAGTGAAGGATTATTTGAAACAAAATTCTTTTTAAAACATCATCCTGAATTATTGATTACTAAGGCTGATGAAGGTAGTATTACAGTTGCAATATTAAAAGATATTTATAATCAAAAATTGATGCATATCTTAAATGATAAAGACAGTTTTGCAGTGATTCCGAATGATCCTATAAAAATGATTCAAAAAGGTACATTTAAAATTCTAGAGAGATTGAGACTTCAAAAATGTGTGGGAAACAATATCGAAAGGTGTGACATTGACACACTTCATACAAATCTATTTCTTGCCTATGGTCTAGTAAAAGCTGATAAAGCAGAATTTCCTTTATGACCTGTTATTTCAACAATAGGTTCACCCACGAAAAAATTAGAAGAGCTTCTCTGTAAAATTATCAAAGAATCAGTGACTATTTCAGCAAGATCAATTAAAAACAGTGCTGCCTTTTTAAAATTGATTGAAAATGTTAAAATACAAACAAATCACATTTTTGTCTCCTTTGATGTAATAGCCATGTTCCCAAATATTCCATATGAAAGAGTAAGACTTGCTATTGAAAATAGATGAGATATGATCAAACTTCACACTAAAATTTCAACAACAAAAAAAACAATTTCTTGGTGCTGTTGAATATGTTTTCAATTCTATTTATTTTAAAGTCAATGGTATTTTCTATGAACAAAAGTTTGGTATTCCGATAGGCTCAGTCTTGTCTCCAATTATTGCTGAAATTGTGATGGAAGATTTGGATATTGAAGGTTTTAACAGAATTACTTTCGAATTGGATTTTTATGCAAGATATGTTGATGTTTCTGTATTATCTTTACATGCACAAAATGTAGATACCCTTCTTAATGTTTTTAACAGTATACATCCAAGATTACGGTTCACTGTTGAAATTGAAACAGAAGGTAGACTGAATTTTCATCATATGACATTAATAAAAACTCCTGAAAATTATATTATTTATGATTGGCATGGAAAGACTATTTCTTCAGGAAGAATATTAAATTTCAATTCAAATCATTCTATTCAAAACAAAATGGGAATTGTAAATGATTTAATTGATAGAGCTCTTAAATTATTTCACCCTACTTTCCATGAAAAAAATATTGAATTATGCAAACAGATTCTTTTTCTAAACCATTATCCTATTACTTTCATTGACAAACATATAAATAACAGAATTGTTCAGATTATAAGTAAAGATAATAATCAGAACAGACAAAATGTATAAGATTACAATAGATTCAATGCGGTTGTCCTACCTTATTTCGAAAAAATCTCAAAAATCCCCACCGATAATTACTTGAAATCAATGTTGGGAAAATTGGGATTATATACGATGTATAGAATTCCTTTCAAAAGCAACTTGATTGTTACATTAGGTAAAGACAAATGTGAAAAACTTGAAAAACAATGTATAATTTACAAATTTAAATGTAGACAATTTGAGGCTGTTTACATAGGACAAACAAGGAGATAGAACAAGAAAAGATGAACATAAAAATAATTTTCATAGAAGTGCAAGATATTAGTCGGTCCTTACAAAACATAAACTTACAACTGGCATGACTTTAATTGGGATGGTGTTAAAATTCTGTATCATGAGAAAAATCAAAAAAAGAGAGAGTTCATGGAAATGCTATTCATTAAGAGGGAAGGTAATAAAGCTATAAATTTAAAACGAGATCTGGCTGGATGCAACAGAAACTGGGATGAAATCATAAATTGGATATAATGACGCTAATTTCATGGCATAATTTAAAATCTTCAGAAATCAATTTCCAATAAAATAATAAAAGGTTCGGAATCTGGGATTTATTCAGAAAATTCTTCACCTCTGTCGAAAATCGCAATTTTGGAAATAATTAATTAAATATGTACCAAAAAACTAAAATTAATATCAACCATATCTGTTTCTTTATTTTCAGGTGAAAATAATGATTATCTAATCAAACATTTAAAAAATTCATACCTGTTGTTTTACCCATAAGTTATCCCCGATGACGAGGTCTAAATTGTCTTCGAAACTTGTTGGGTCCTCAGTAGTATAAAAAAGACGGAGAAAAGGAAGAGTGTGAGGATGGTTTTGGATGACTCTTTCTTTTTTGGCCCTCTTTTTTCTTTCTTTTGTGTACATTTATTGTGCACCTTTCTCTAATGAGCCGAAAAGACAGGTAGTCTCAAAGTCGATTTTTGAATTGTGAACTTTTTGGGTGTTCTTTTTCAGTACACAACAAATTTTTCATAAGGAAATAGATTTTGTTTCAATCTTTAAGAAAAAGACATTTAAAACAAAGTAGGTGAATCTTCCAAACATATGCATTTTCAACGAACCAGTTCACCTTTCAAGCAAGTAAGGAAATTGCTAACTAAAAGAAGAAGGGTTTCTTAACCAAACAGTTGAATTTGCAACCAAAAAGATTGACTATCCAGCAAAAACATGTATGTTGGAAAAAAGAACACGAATTGTCAAAAACAAAAATGATATGTCAACGAAATTGTTCAATTTTAAAGCCAAAAGAACGAATTGTGTACCAAACGTTTCAATTTTCAACCCGAAAATATAATCGTGTAACAAAGAAGTTAATTCCCTACCAAAGACTTAAATTATCATGAAAACGTTCCAATCCAAAATATTTTACAAAGGTACAATTTTGGAAAAAATACAATATTTCGACTGAAATGAAAAGGAATTGAACTTGTATAATTTCTGAATAAAGGAGTTTAACATCGGATATTTTATATTCGAAAAAATTTTGAAACAGAAGACTTCAAAAATGAAAACCTTCAAACTAAAATTTTTCAATTTGGACAATTCCTGTAGGAAGAAGTCGAAATTGTCTCATTTCCAGTTCAAAGCGTTCAGCATTAAACAGTTCAATTTTGATTACAAGAATTTTGAAATTAGATGATTTCAGATTAAAATTGCAAAAGAGGACAATTTAGAACGGCAAAAATGGAATATTATCTGATTAGAATTTTAAAAAATGGATCGTTCAAAAGTCAGAGGAATAAACATTGTATTCTTTCTAAACAAAAGCATTCAAAATTAAATCATTTAAAAGTGACTAGTTTTGAATATTAATACATTTAAATTCGACACAATTGAAATTTGACTATTCAAAATTGACAACGAAATGGAATATTTCAAAGCTTCCAATTCGAAATTATTAAGAACAAATGATGTTCTAGCCGGGGTTCTTTCCGTGATTACATGTGGATCGCTACGCATTTTGGTGGCGCGCCTCCACTGAGTATAATTTGAAAAGCGTGCCAAACCACGTAGCGTACGGCGTGAGCGTCGGCGTGGGCGTCGGCAACCGAGCTTACAGGCCTTATAGCCGTCTACCTGCTTGCTTTATTCCCACTACCAAACTTTTCCTCATGCAGCTGAGGGACCACAAGACTGATCGCCTGCCCTTGTCAGTAGGGGGTTCATTTGTACCTAATGAGGAATAAAATACGAAACATAAAATTTTTTTATCTCGCAAGTAGTAACTTAGAAATATTATATTCGAAATCGACGTTTTTTGGCGTTTCCAACGATATGTTACTTGCCTCATTGAGTTGAAAATTAGAAGTTTTTTCAGGACATGTTTAGGTTCTCTGTAATTCAACTGCAATATTTCTAAATTTCCCTATTCTTAGAAATGATATTTTATCTTGTTGTGTGTTTCGCAAAATGATGATAAATGTTAGAAAATTAACATTCTTTTTCACGTTCCCTTTAAAAATATTTTCGAATGAAAAATATTTCAAATCAGAGTTTAATAAGTTTCATTTTATGCGGTTATTCTTCTTTAATTACATTTTTCTCATCCTCTTAAATTTTCTTATTTTTCTGGAATGCAATTAAAATGCAATTAAAAAAGATTAGAATTGAACTTAAATAGTTTAAATTGAATAGTTAAATGCACTTAACTCTCGATTTAATGGTTCTCGGTATACCGCCTTCCTAGAATTTTCGCCGGCTGCATTCGAGGATGAGAGGGTTCAAGGGGGTGAAAGAGACCATTTGTGAGCTCAGCGGAGTTCAGCAGTTCCGTAGCCACAAAGCGGGCAGTTCGAACACTGGCGTGCATATTTCGCATTTATTTTTAAATACACGCGGAAAATTCTGCTTTCATTAATTAGTCTTCATTATTAAAAAAGGTCCTTCCTTTATGATATCAAAAATCTATATTTGTACAAAATACGCTTAATTAATATTATGTATTCCTACTGGAAATGGTTCATACGGCCCTGTTTGTTTACATCATAGAAATCTTGGAAGAGCTTCACGGTCCTCGCAGGTCATACCCGAATTCAGGCGCTAAATGGAGAGTTGAGTGTAGTTCAAATTAGAAATTCTTTTCGAAATATAAGAATTCAAATATAAAATATCAGAGTTTGGGAGAGAATGAAGTTGAAATTAAACGAAGCTGAAAATTGAAATTTTTCGACTTGGTAAGAAGTTGAATTCGAAACGTTATTGAAATTTCTGTCACTTCCGAATTTTCGAATTTTTTTCTGATTAGTGGAATTTAAAGAAAAGAGTTGAACATTACACGAAGGAACATATTTACAAGTTCGGGACTCAGACTCACTTTGATTTTCTAAAAGACTTTATCATGTAAACTACTAAAAATAGCGTTCTATGCGCGCTTATAACGTGTTTCTTATCGTGATTGCCTAATTATCAATTTAAAATAAGTTTTCAAATTTAAAGTACTATAAAATATAATTTAAAATAATCATAAATTAAAATGAATATCACAATAGCTACATCGGCTTTCATACAACTTTAATTTTAATTTTAATCCTCAATTTGCTTAATTTTGAATGCTTACAGTTTAAAATCATGAAATTTTGAACATCCGTTTGAAATATCTATCTTAAAGATTTGCAATTAAAGATTTATTAATTTGGAATGTTTACAGTTTAAAATGATGTTATTTTGAATGCTGTTTCGGAACAGTTCAATTTTAAAGATTTGAAATTGAAAATTATTTAATTTGGAATATTTCAAATTGAAATTTATTCAACTTAATAGATTTGCAATTGAAAATTATCCAATTTTCAAGATTTACAATTGAAGCTTTGTTAGTTTCAAAATTTTTTTGAACCATAGAACTTTTTTCAAAACAAGGTATCGGGCTGAAAGTTTAGAAAATGCATCAGAAGACAATAACTTACGTTTATGTACTTCATTTGAGCCGGAATTTTGCAAAAAATTATTTCCGAAGGAATTAAAACTGGGAGCGAATCGAGAAATTTTTTGGACCATAGAACTTTTTTTTTAAGCAAAATATCGGCCTAAAACTTGAGGAATGCAAGAGACGACAATGAAGTACGTTGAATACGTCTGATTTGCTATAATTAAATTTTACAGTGTAGAATTTCAGTTTTTCTCTATTCTATATTGCACGAAAATGTGACATTTTTCCGTACATTTGCATTTTAAAAAGTCAAATTTCTGAACAGGAATAAAGAAATTCAATGAATATGTGTGATAAATAAGAACCGAAAATAGAATTTTATTATAGCTAAGTATCATATTTTATTACAAAACTAGGTCGCAATTGTCTTCCAAGAAATAAAATGGAATAACCCTTATATGAAATATCAATATCTCAGTAAGATTAGCTTCATGCTCATAATCAATGAGATAACGACTATGTTATACATGGATGCTATAGTCGTTATCTCATTAGTCACTCTTTAAGCGAAATTCTTCATTAACACGGTAGACAGTATTTCCTCAGTCTGGAAAAAATGGAGATCGCTCATACTCTGGTCACCACCTTGGTGGTCGTCTTCAATTATATTGGTGAATATAATACTAAAATAATTTTATAATCTTAAAGACATTCTTAAGCTTTTCGCAAATATCAGTTTGTGCAATTTATTCCGCATCATATCCTAACTGCTATTTTTCCAAAACTGTTTTCGAGTTTGTCCAAAATGCGTATGAATTTCATTTGAATTTATTCCGTTGCGGAATCCTCAATGCGTGTGCTATAAGCAACGGCATTCATAAGCTCTCCGCATTTATACGGAATTTGGACGAATTTTAAAGTTAGGAAGTACTTTTGAGTTTTAGTAAACACAGGGGAAAAATCTGATCCGAAATAAGCCCAAATATGTCCTAAACTTGTAGGCAATTCAGAAGCTACATAAATTTTCGTTGGAGTGCGCATTATTGCAAGATTGGATAACGACATTTGAATGGTCTTGAAGAATCGAAAATTTAAATTTATAGCCAAATAATGCAAGATACGAAAAGAAGTTTAGATTTCAAAATTGTTGCCCTTACGAAGACCTGCAAGCTCATTTCTCAACATTTCTTGGTAGAAGGCACAGTTTATTTTTCGAGTATAGAAAATGTTATTGGAATATTTCAATCTTGATTTTTGAGCCAAACGATGCGTGATAAGGGGAAATGTCAAAAGAGTAGAATTTATGCTTTCAAGAATTCAAATAAAATTATTGATAAAGATTTTTTTATAGGACCAATCGCAAATCATCAAGATAATTTTTTAACTGTTGTTTTAACTTCTTATTTGTATGTATTATACGGTGAGCGCAGAAAATCGAGCACGAAGCGCAAATATTATAATAAGAATGTATTCCTCAAGGCCAATAGAGCCTTAAGTAAATAAGTTTCATATTTAATTTGAAATCAGAAACAAATTGTGCCTTGCTACCCTGATTATTTCGCAATGTTTGAAGAAGTCAATTTACAAAAGCTATTCAATTCTTATCTCAATTTAGAACATTTTCGCCATTATTAAAGAATTGGTAGTCGAATTAAATTTGGACACGTGAACTGCTACGTCTCTCCATATCTCGCAATGCAAATAATGTACACTCAGAAAAAAATTTGATTGAGTAAAGAAGAAACGTTTTTCTAGAATATCACTTGGAATTTGGTTAAATCAAACAAATTTTGGGTGATGGAACAAAATAGTTAATTGATTTAGAAAAATTTCTTGGTTGAATCTACTAAATATTCTGCCTACAAAGAGATTTGGTTAAACAACTAAAAATCTGGTTAAATCAAACAAAGCTTTGATTGACCACATACAAATGCATTTATTTTGTTGCTTTAATAAAACTTGAGTAATACTTTGGTATTCCGTGAAATCGTTGAATGTGAAATACTTCGAAATCTCAGGAAATTTTGCTAAATCCGCTGGAGCATTTGAATTTCCATGTAATCTTTGAAATCCCATGAACATTACTGAAAATTTGTAATATCTTATCAGAATAACGATAACCGGTGATTTTTCCCAATTTCTTTGAACATCTCTTCTGGCCACCACCGAGCGGTTGAACATTTATAAAATTTGAAAAATTACACATTTTTTATGGCTGGAAAAAGTACTGCGAATTCTCTTAGTTTCGATAATAAAAAGTGACATAAAATAATATTTCAGAAGAAAGAAATTTTTGGTCAAGTTACAGTTTTTTGAAATGTCAACCAAAATTAAATTTTTTGTATTATAATAATGTAACAATTATTTTTAATTTTTTGAATTTCTTCCACAGATATGTATTCGTTTTATTTCGAGTAACTCATATTCACAACCTTAAATTGAAAAAACGTTACAATTTTGATACGGCAGTTTATAAAGTCGTCCTGAAAAATTGGCGAAGCTGAAAAAGGCGATGGACTATTGGATAGGAAAAGAAATTAGAGAAACTTATGGAAAAGATTTCAAAACACATCACGAATTCTCGGACGACGAGACACTTTGTTTTAATAATGTTAGTTTTGCACTTTTTGACTGCTTTCTGTGGCCTAGGAACTAGCTTGAAAAAAATTTGACATTAGAAAAAATAGTAGCGTGTTTCTTCCATTCAAAAAGAACTAATTTTACAGCAAAAATAATATGAATTTCTTAAAAGAAGTGTTCCATTAACAGAATCCGAAAAAAACGTATCAGACTTAAACAAACATTATTTTTCCTAGAATACGATTTTATATTATTATACAGTTTATAGATATCTATACAGTTTCTGAACACGTCAACTGCTACGACTCTCCATATTTCACAATGCAAATAATGTACACTCAAAAAGGAAATTTGCTTGAATCAAAAAAACATTTTTCTTGGATATAGCTTGAAACTCGGTTAAATCAATCAAATTTTGGTTGATCCGTGAAGTCTTGAAAATTCGATCAAATTCGTAGAAATACTTTGAAATCTCATAAAATCTTTAAATCATGTGGAATACTTTGAAATCTAACTCAATTCCTATAAATCCGCTGAAATATTCAAAATTCCATGTAATCTTTGAAATCCTTTAAACACTATTGAAAATTTCTAATATATTATCAAAATAACGATAACCTGTGATTGTTCCCATTTTTAAAAATATTTCTTCCGGCCACCACCGAGGAGTTGAACGTTTTTAAATTTCGCAGAATTACACATTTTTTATGACTGCAAAAAGTTTTTCAAATCTTTTGAGTCTACAATTTTCAAGAACAAGAATAAAAATAAAATAATATTTTAGGATAAGAAATTTTCATCAAGTTAGAGTTTATTGAAATATGAACAAAAATTACATTTTTTGTATTATTTTAATGATACGCTCATTTTTTATTTTCCTTCGAACTTCTTTCACAGGCCTATACAAATTTGCTTAGAGAAACTTGTATTTACTATTCTAAATCAAAACAAAAATACAATTTTCAATAAGGCAGCTTATATAGCCGTCCCGAAAAATTGGCGAAGCTGAAAAAGGAGATGGAACATTAGATGGAAAATGGGATTAGAAAAACTTATGAAAAATATTTGACTAAGCTTTCCGAATATTGGGACGACGAGACACTTCGTCTTAATAATGCTAATTTTGTACTTTTTGACGGCTTTTCATGCCCTAGGGACTGAGTTAAAAAAATTAACATTGAAAAAAAAATAATAATGTGTTTCCTTCATTCGAAAAGATCGAATCTTACAGAAATCAATCTAAAATTTTTCAAGAAGAAGTGTTTCATTAACGCAAAATCTAGAAAAACGTATTAAACTCTAACAAAAACTATTTTTTTCAGAAAATGATCTTATATTATTATGCATAGAGTCTTTTTCAAATTTGTCAAGAAACTTGACAGAATTCTGGTATATCTGATATTTTTACGACTTATTTATTAATGTCACAATAATTCACATTTGTTTAGACATTTCTTTTAATAAAATGTACAATATTTACACCTCCCCTGAGGAGTAGAGTACCCAGCAAGAAGGTGTGTTTTTGAATTCTGCAAAGCTACCCCCTAAATTTTTTTATTTTATTGAAAAAATCTACTATAAATTTATTTTTCTTTGATTTATTGTTCTGTGTAAGTAATTGTTCTATGATTTATTGTTCTGCTAGGCCGTTTTAAGTCTGAAAATAAATTTTCTCAGTTTTGAATTTAAAAAACATATAAACTTGAGGCTTTTTAAGTCAATATCGGCCTTGGAGTACGAAAATTTGTCATTTTATTACGATTAATGGTCTGGAATGGCATTCAAGCATTTTTTCTAAAATAATACGGACAGAATATCTTCTACAATATAAAAATAGTATTTTTCATAACAAATGAAATTCAAATATTCATTTTGGGACACATAGGAAAATCTTTTATTTCGAAATTTGCGAAAAATACAGATTCTTATAGTTTAAAGATTCCTATAATACTCACAAATGTATTTTCACCCATCATTTACGAGTTGAATATGTCACCTAGTTAATTAGGATCAATTTCCGTACAATTCCGTGTTTTTATGAGTTTTTCTTATCGATTTACTTATCAAATTTACTGAATCTTTGATTGCTGAAGATGAGAATCGATTTCAAATGAGAGGCAAAAATACATTTTAATGTACTATAGGAATATTCAAGCTACTAAATCGTGTATTTTTTGTGTGTTTCGAAATTCAATATTTCTTCCTGTCACACAGTATAAATATGATAAACGGATTCCTTATGGAGAATAAATTCTTCATATGGCAGGAGAAATGTTTTGCATATTATTCTAGGTAAAAAATGTTTCGGAGCCATTTTAGACCATCAATTGTGATGAAATGACGAATATTCATATTCTAAGCCTGATAATATCTCCAACATTTTTTTTGTTTCATAAAATTTAGGGCTTATTCCTCTTTAAATAGCAAATACTTTGTAAAGCTGAAAGAACTTTCAGGCTTGAATTTGTTTTTTTTTTTATAATTGAAAACTATAAAAATTCATTTTCAGGCCTAAAACGGCCTAGGGAAACCTCCAAACCTTTTTTTTAAACGAAAAAAAAAATTGCGGCAGTGTTTTTGCACCAAAAGAAAAAGATTTAAGGGGTAGCGTTTGAAAGATTTTTAAACACACATTTTTTGGGCACCCTACCGAGGAGCATGAACTAATTGGTTTGAATCAAAGATCAACACGATCAATTCACTTTACTATCAATTGTTCGAATAATTTGTCAATGTTGAAATGTAACTTTTG
Source organism: Melikaiella ostensackeni (assembly GCA_032362435.1). Lineage (NCBI taxonomy): Eukaryota > Metazoa > Arthropoda > Insecta > Hymenoptera > Cynipidae > Melikaiella > Melikaiella ostensackeni. The sequence goes on from JAUMHM010077176.1 coordinate 11,964, forward strand.
ACAAAAATAGTGCAGAAAAGTGAAGCTTTTTGCAAATTTTACAACAAAGGGCATAGCAGGATAAGCATGTGTGTGCTGCCCCCGCTCGGATCTGGTTGTGATTTTGACAATATGATGCCATTGATAAGAGTTTGAATTGTTTAAGAGATTATAACTGAAAACAATTCTTATGGGAGTTATGGGGTTTATAAGGTAAATTATTAAAAATTAATTCCTCGAGAATGGCTGAACCGATTTTGATGGAAAAAAAATATGCTATGGGACTCGTTGGAAAAATGTTAGAAAAACATTATAGATTCATTATGTTGACCGGAAGAGTTGGAAATTTTTTGGAAATTCTTATGTATTTTTTTTATAGGATGTCTTTGAGGCACACCCACCATTTCCTCTATAAATAATGCTTAGATGTTCTTTTAGAACATCTCGAAGTTTCATAGCGATCGGATGAGTAGAACGTACTTTAACAAATTGAAAAACTCAAGCGTATAGGTTGCAGTATCACGGACGTAACAAAGCGTACTCGTCCATGATGGCAACCCCCGTAGAACATGTGAGCATCCATTTGTTTCGTCATTACAAGTGTCAATTCAACTGTTTTGGCGAAGACGTTCACTTCATTCTCTGCTTCGTTTTTCCGTTGAAAAAATTAATCGCGTGTAGTGTTTTCTCCTTTCGAAAATCGAACTCTTTAATGATTATTCACTTTGTTTCCAGAATATAATATAGGTTTTGGTATTGTTCTCATAACATGTACTGTGTCTCTTGATTTTCATATGTTTCTTCATAGTATGTGTAAGCATTCATTTGTTTTGTCACTTCAACTGTTTTAGCGACGACTTTCACTTCATTCTATGCTTCGTTTTTCCGTTGAAAAAACTGATCGCGTATAGTGTTTTCTTCTTTAGATAATCGAACTCTTTGATGATTATTCACTTTGTTTCCAGAATATCAAAATAGGTTTTTGTATTGATGTCAGAACATAAACTGAGTTTCTCGATTTTTGTGTGTGTCTTCATAGTACGTGTAAGCATTCATTTGTTTTGTCACTTTGACTGTTTTGGCGACGACGTTCACTTCATTCTCCGCTTCGATCTTCCTTTCAAAAAATTGACCGCGTGTAGTGTTTTCTCGTTTTGATAATCGAACTCTTTTATAATTGTTCACTTTGTCTCCAGAATATCAATATAGGTTTCGGTATTGTTCTCAGAACTAAACTGCGTTCCTCGATTTTCTTATGTTCCTTTAAAGTATGTGTAAGCATTCATTTGCTTTGTCACTTCAACGGTTTTGGCGACGACTTTCACCCATAGAGATAATATGGATAGAGGCGACAAGCCACCTCGGATCTCGTCGAATATTTAGAGAGAGAAGAGAGATATCGAGGAGTTCACAGGGTACTGCCACTCTCGCCTCATTTCCCCACTCTCGCGCAGTCTCTCCCATTCCCCTACCGAAGTCGAGACCGACGTTTCCACTTACAGAGCGCCCTATGGCTTGTCGCCTCTATCTATATCAGACCTGCCCAACGAGGGGAAATTCCTTACGAAACCACATGGAGCGCTGCCACTTCCAGTTCTTCCGAAGAGCTAGAGTAGGCTGCAGAAGTGGGAGAGTCGCGTGGTCGTCTCTCGTTGTAGTGACGTAGCGTAGATCCGAAGATACGAAATATCTGTAGGGGTGCTTGCGGGGCGACTATGTTGTCGATATAAAATGTAAATAGCAACTAGAGTTTTCATTATTTTATTACAGTAATTCAACATTTATTTGCATCAAAAACGTACGCTCTTAAAAATTTATGTTGTAATCTTACAATAAATGTATTGGAAGTTTGTTACCAAAACCTAA
>JAUMHM010077245.1:0-13804 GCA_032362435.1 Melikaiella ostensackeni
GGGACTGCTTTTTAACTTTTGTAACCGTATTTAGCAGAAACCCTCGGTACAGGGACCCTCTATCCGCAACCTGATGACGCGCCCGGTAGTTTCGTCATAGGCCCTGCCTCTAGGCAGTTACATAGCAACTGTTACAGAAAATTTATGTGATAGTTACAAAGTATTCACGCCATAATGATTCCAAGTAGAACCAGATAGATTTATTAATCATTCACTTACATCTGGAATTTATGTTGTTTTATTTTTTTTCTATATTTTTGAGAATTCGTGAGTTTCGAAAATTTGTGCAACGTCGCAATATTTAAGATATCAATCTGCTTTAGAATATTGCAATTATTGCATGTCACAATATATTTTGATTATTCAAATTCATCCATTTTTATTTCCTGTTACAGAACTAAGTTTGCATTTCGACTGCTTACCTAATGGCGTGAAGACAACTTACGAATCTTTCTATGGCGGACCTCTTATTTTGGGCAGACCTCAATCTCCAGTCGGGCCTCATTTCTCTGTTAGTCCCTCTCCTGTCAGGCCTTCTCCTGAGACACTTCCATTATCTGCAATGCATCTTACTCTTGCCAAGCGTATTTCTAAAAAGAAAGAGCCCGAAAACTCACAACCTGGAATAGTACTACCGTACACATTTCCTCAAAATGTTAAGGCTCATATAAGATACGGAGGGTCGGATTTTCACACAATAACACCAGGCGAAAATCATCGTATTCTAATTAACTTCAAGGGTGAAATATTGGGAATAATTGAGAATAAAACTCTTCGTGCACTTTATGATGTAGCTAATAAATTACGTATTGTAATGAACATCACATCCGGCTGGACTCGCTTAATCGATGACATAGATAAAAAAATATTTCCTGGAAATGTGGAGCTCGAGATATACGAAGATCACTAAACACCACAACATTATTTTAATTTTGCAAAAAAAATGAAAAACGAATGTACAATAGAGGAAAGGTGTTCACGGATGTTTGGCGTGCACAAATAGAATAAGTTTCGAGGTTGACAGAAAATCGATGGAATAATAAATAAATATAACAAAATAAATAGTTTTCGTAGAAGATGAACCAAGTAAATGTATAAAGCGACGCCTTAACCTATGTAAAAGGCTTCATTTATTGAATGCAACGGGTGACCAACTGCGTGCACTCGAGGGTGTACAGGCACTCAAATGGCATGGTCTTGTGAATTTTTAATTTATTCTTGAATGCTTACAATAAAAGATTTTCTCTTTCTTATTTTGAATACCTGAAGGGTCAGACTTCATTTACATAAGTCAAAATTTTCAATTTAGTTTTAATATGAACGTCTATATGAGTTCAAATATTTGTGACTCCATGTGGGCACGTTTCCCCTATTTTTTATGCACTAAAGTCGGATCAGAGGGTTACATGTAATTGACACAATAAAAATTCAGTGTATCATGGTTTCTAAGGCTCAAATCTCTCGTGAATAACCCAGTCAGTGTTTTCGGAGGCGAATAAAAAAAAGTTGCTACCAGTGCACTGTTGCCCCTCCAGTCCTTTTCTTACTCAAAAAAACCTATATCTATGATACAGAAACTCGCAGTGGTTTGAAAGACTTGCATCAGGCAGGAAAGTCCGTGTGACAGTGTGATTACACAAGCACACAAAAAAGTGTCTTATACGGTGAACTAGACCTCCATGTCTATATGTTTTTGGGATCGCTGAATCCGAATCTGAGGTCCGCTTGACTCCATCAGGTCTCAGTTCGTCCATAACTTCTAAAAACAGCTAAAATTCTATTTGGTGAATGAAACCTTCAGGAAAAAGTGTATCAATATATTTTCAAGGTCGCTGAATCCGAATCTCGTGTCGCTTTTGCTCCATCAGGTCATGGTTCGTTCTCAACAAAAAAAAAGCTAAGAAACACTTAAATAACCCATTTTGGTGTTAAAGCTCAATCCATGGCGACTAAAACCCTTGGAAAAAGAGTGTTATCTTATCTTTGAGGTCGCTGAATCCGAATTAAGTGTTTGTTATAATGCATCAGGTAACCGTTCGTCGTTAACCTCAGAAAATAACTTGGAAACACTGAAGTCATCAATTTTGGTGCTGCAGCTGACAACGTCGTGACTGAGAATTTTGGAAAGAAGGGTCATATGAATGCAGAAAACTATGAAGATGTTCGTGTTGATTATCGTTTAATTTTACTAGGTCACCTACTGGTCAAACCATTTCAATAAAATCCTTTTACCACGTCAGAAGCTGAAGACGATGACAACTGCTTCTGAAGAGAAAGCGTAAATGATTCGTTCTCCAGGATGTTGAGGTAACAAAGCCAGCGAAGACGCGCTGCCCTACAAGGGAGGGTTGAGATGTGAGGATGGCGTATATTGTCATGACATCAATGGATTGATGAATAAATTTAATCCAGACATTTATAAAGCCGATAAGTAGAGGCTATTTATTGAATCGTCCCAAATAAGTCTGAAAGTGGCATTGTTTCATGATACTAGTGTTTTTGCTCTGTAATGAGGCATTTGCCTAAGTCCCGAGGATCTGCTGAAACGGCAGCATAATAAGAATTATTATCCAGAGCGGATCTTAAACGAAGTTTTTTTTGGAGAAAACTAAGGAAATGGCTTCATCACGAGGCGTGGGTAAAAGGACCCCACACCTGACGGCTCAGTTTCGCCATATTTATAGTTAAGTGTACCTGAAGGTGCACATGCGAAAAGGAAGCTAAGCACTAATGAGGTACTTGGGTTCATGGATTTAAATAATTGATAGTGTCCATGTTAAAAAAAATCTAGAAAGTATTCATTCATTAGAGAATGAGTTAGTGAATCTGTGCAATCAAATCATCGCTAGAAACTGATAGCGAGTAAGAGATACAAGATTTAATAATAACGAAACCGACTTTGAATGAGCATTATCGACCTCAGACATGATCTACCCCAAGCAGCAAAAGAAAAAAAAGCTAAGCGGTAAATAGCAACAATTAGCACCAATTAATTGAAGTGATGGGACTCAACGAGGGAGTTCGGAGTACATACTAACGAATGAACTCAAGATCGAGGCGATTAAATAAATTGCCGTTAACAAGACTTAGTTAGAACATCGTTGCAAGAATAGAGGAAACGTGCCTCGACTTTCAAGCCGGAAACAGTCACGTTAGAATGCCGGCACGTCACCTAAATCCCCTCCCGGTATGTCCTATCGTCGGCTCGAGGAGCTCTGCGCACGCGCGGCGGGTTGGGTTCAATCAACTGGCCGCGGCTCAACCTATTTAAACTTTTGACTCTGAACGGCGGTACAAGTTGTAAACTCTCGGGCAATTAGCGAACAAGGAATTTGATGACCGTATGACATCTCGTTAAAAGCATCTCTCTTCACTAAATAAGGGCTCGGATGAGCCCCCATGGTCGGTTGTTGAAATGCCAACCATCTGCGTCTGTGCTTGAGCCCGTCTAATCCTCGGACGAGCCTGCACTTGGCTTTACCCCGAGAGGTAGGTAACTCTGCTTTTTCTCACCTAGAAAACGTCGCGCGAAATAAATGTCCGGGTTGGTTGGCGCAGTTGTTCCTAAACAGACATAAAAGAAAACCTGGTGCCGGTAAAATTTTTTACATATATATGTGAGTCCCAATAAGCATCACTCAGTGTCCGTTTATGAAGATTTTACAATGTTTTGGTTTCTCGCTGGGGATTCTGACGTGACCGGTCGAGGGAAAGATCAAGGGTTGAATTGTGATCAAGTGGTTGAAGATGCTTTGAGTATTCAAAAGGAATATATCCAAAACTATTTTATACAAAATTAAAAGAAGGCATTTTCGATGAACCACAAATTGTAAAAATCCCAAATGATAAGAGTTTTGTCACGTCAATGAATCCAAAACAGAGTGCATCATGGATTAGTTTCAAGCAAGTTATAGAAAAATTCCTGGGAAATCACAAAAATAGAGACTACAAAAAAAAGTAGCTGATATTGTGAAAAACTTTGGTGAAATGCAGTGTTTGATGAATCTAAAGCTGAACTTCCTCTTCTTCTATCTCGATTTTCTCCGATGAATTTAGAAGATTACAGTGAGGACCAAGGAGAATGATTCCACCAAGATATAAAAGAAATGGAACGTAGATATCGAGGAAGATGAGATACGAATATGATGACCGACTTTTATTGGACACTAAAAAGCGAGCTTGTTGGAAAAGGCATAAAAAGTGAGAGAAAGCCTCTCCATTGATCTTTTGAGAATAAAAAAACACGATACCACATGAAATAATGAATGAAGGCTTATGCCTCAAGCCCAGAATTGATTATTCCAATGTTTTTAAGTACTTTTTAGAGGTTAAGGACGAACGGTGACCTGATGAAGTATAGCAAACACTTTATTCGGATTCATCGACCTTACAAACAGGAAAACACCCTTTCTCCGAAAGATTTCAGTCATCACCAGTTATGCTTTAGGCACAAAAATGGGTTAAATGGGAGTTTTCAAGATTTTCATGAAGGTTAGGGGCGAACGGTGACATTATGGGGCTAAACGGACACGAGATTCGGATTCAGCGACCCAAAATGTATGAAAATACCTCCCTTTATGAAGGTTTCATTCACCAAATCGACTTTTAGCTGTTTTTTGAGGTCAGGGAAGAACGGAGACCTGGTGAGGTTAAAAGGACTACAGATTCTGATTTAGCGATTTCGAAGACATATAGGTATGGTGATCCATTTCACCGCACATGGCACTTTTTTGTGCTTGTGCTATTATAATTCATATGTGAAAAGGGTTTGAACATGTCTTTTCCATAAGTCCTCTAAGAACACGGACAAATATATCCTCTTAGAATTTTTAGGGTCAAGGGAGTAAAAACCTCTTCCAATGTTGATATTTTTCCCTTCAACACATTTATAAAATTTACGGGTTTTGGAGCATCTGAAGCGGGCCGGACGTTGCTGTTTTTCTATCGCGGAAAAAACTAGGAAAAAACTTGTCACACTAAAAACAACTTCAATGTCTGGCTCGCTTCACATAAATTCAAAAATTTTCGTATTTTGAGCATGTTTTGTAGAAAATATCGAATGCACCAAGGGACGGAGGCATTTTTCGTCTCGCGCGCTCTTTTCAGTACTCGTCTGAGAACTTGGGATACCTGTGGCGCCCTCTCTGTACGACTCGATTGGCAAACATCACTCGACAAAAAACACCTGCTCCCGTCCATCGATGTATAAGATACTATTCTAAGAAATTGTCTCCCAATTACAGCACTATGAGCATGATAACTGTCAACTCAGAAGCCTCTTATTGTATGCGCTGATAAAAGATACGAAGGAGCATTAAAACGACAGGAAACGCCTCCTTTAGCTCCTAGAGAAAAAAATGTTTTAGAAGGTAGTTGTTTCCAAAATAAACATTCTAATAATTTGTTTGAAAATATTTTCCACATTTTAGAAATTTTTTTTAAACCTGTTTGATTCGCTAGACTATTTTAAATCAGTCCTGAACCTTTATATTATTGCACTTGAAATAAAACAATAATTTAAAACCACCTTATGAAGTACATCCTTTTGCATATAAAAATTAAAAAATTATCTTACATCTTTTAGTGGACATTACAGAAGGATCAGTTGAATTTAATAAATGTTGCAGTTTTTCTACTGCAAATTATAGGGTTGTTGTTGTCTTTTTCCAATTGTAAACAACTCCTCTCCTGTTCTTGAATGCCCGCCGGGAAGTACGAGGCCCATTCAGAAGTTATTAGTTTAAGACGTTAATTTTACTGTCGGTTTTTCAGCCAGCAGTCTGCCTTTATTATTACAAGGAGAGTTCTATTTCACCCAAATAAAAGGTCCAACTATTTACGACGGATTAAGGACATTATTCGTTTTTCTTACACTTTTGGGATTCCTCATGTTTTATGAAATTCAACGGATCTCATGATGGAGAAACACTCGAGAAGAGAGTACGCCTGAACACGCCTAAATTTCTGGAGAACCTACAGCTACTTCTCATGAGGGACGCCAGAAAATGGGCTGGTCGTACCGACCTGCCGATGGGTAGTCAAGGGCCCAATATTTATTCATTGCACATCGTGGGTGAAGTGCGGATAAGATTGCCGCCTTCAAGACTCCCGCGACTACTAATATTGACAATAGTGGTGACGGGGCAGCCCATTGGTCAACGCAGTCTCCACTCTCTAACAGGCGACAAACGCGGAAAAGCGCGGACGCATATCCTCGTATTTGCGGGAAAGCGCGGCCAGATGCTCATCGGTCTATAAAAAAGAGCGCCCGGGACTCTAGGGGGTGAATCCTGAAACAGCACGAGTGCGTATCGATAGTGGTGGGCAGAGGTACCAACATATCCGAAAAGATATCTAAGACTAAGCCGTGTGCTTAATTAATAATCATTTTTTAGAAATATTTTTTCACAATTTATAATGCCGCATATAAACTATAGTCTATACTCTATATCGTTGGAATAAGTTAGAGTTCTTTGTATAATCCGTCAAGGTAAAATGATAATTCCTGATTTCAGCAGCGAGGAACAGTCTATGATAGCGACTGGATCGGTAAAATGTACTGATCTGCAAGTAAATACCACTTGAGGTTGGTACCGATAACCACTAATGATGAGCAGTTTCTGCGTCTATAATAGTTGGACAGACACATCTAAATATCAAGAATATCAAAATTGTCGAAAAAATTTCCGCTCCGTCATCGTTCTTCACTCCACGACTTCTTAAAGCACACTTTTCTATGCTCACGGAAATTGAAATGTGTGTTTGGCCAAAGAAGTATACCGTGGATTAGGTCAATATTGCAGTGCGCGCTCAAGTTATGACCAATTCAAGGCCAAAATATCCCCTCCTACATTTCAGCCTGAATGTCCCGACCAACACTTGCAGCTATGAAAATGGCGCGCATGAAGATAGGATCTTTTTTTTTTACTCATTTCGCTCTATTCTGGCGTGGAAGAAGGGTATACGCAAGAAAAATGATGTTCCTGCAAAAATAAAGGGGTTTTCATTTTCAAAAATCTATCTGCTGCGCGGGCACAGTCTCATCGCGCGCTCCTTCCGCAAGTTTGAGCGCTTACACTGCATTGTAACGTCCCGTCACTTTTACGTTAAATTACCAGATCAATCATTTTTTAGAACAATTATTGACCTGTTAATTTAACGTAAAAGTGACGGGATGTAACAGTGTCAATATGGAAACGTTCTTCGCTCGCGTACGGTCTACGCGGACACTGTCAGCTTATCAGTTGCTTGTATGCTACTTTTCTGGCCGATCAGGTGGCCCATGTTTCGCGTGCGCAAGCTAAAAATGCGTCTATGTGGACGCGATGTTGAGGCATGCGTTTATTGATTCTCGCGGTTCGCGTTCGGATACTTTCGGTCCTTGAACTCTGTGATTTTAGATTAAATAGTATACTGTCCGCTAAGGGAGAAAGGTGACTGAATCGAGACGAGTGTGAAGTTTGACGCCAAGCGAAGCGAGGGCAGCAATCACACAAGTCTCGAATCACCGCTTTTATCCTATACTGCACACGATACTTTTTGCAGAAATCGCATTAAAATGCGAGTTTTTCAAAGCACGTGAAGCGCATCAAAAGTGAGCCGATTTGTAACCGATTGACGAAATAACATTATGTAAACATTGCACGCCAAAGACTGCCAAACATAAGTCTGTCACTTTGAAACTGACTAAAGGCTTCTCCGAAGCGATGACATATGGCACCAACAAAAGCTCTGTTTTTAATACGCTAAGAACACTTTTGCTACTGCATCGCCGGGGTGAGATCACTTTTACCTTGCTGAAAACAAACTGACGCCATCTGTCAATATCGGCCATTTTCGTCACATGAAACGGGCGTAAAAACTTGCATTTTTAATGCAGAAGTTGCAAAAAAGAATATCTGTGTATGAAGCTGTGAATATCTAATCCAACATTTGTACAAGAGTAGAGCCATGCATCTTGATCCATGCAAACGTGCACGAATGCCATTATCTGTGGCCGCTGCGGCACAGTTCCTCTAAGAATATGAATGCTGTTTTTTGATTGGCTGCCAGCCGTGTACACAATCTGGCCAGATTTGCTTGGCAATTACTGTTCCGTGATTACATCACATGAAACGCATTTTAATTTTTTTTACGATCACAGATATTAAAATCAGTACAATTCTATTCAATAACAAGAGGCAACCACAAAAATTTAAGTTCCTGCGGAGGGCTCTGATCAAAACATACGAAAACTATTGCTATACAAGCAAAATTAAATCTGAGAAAAGCGTGAATTGCCGGAACAACCACCTAGAGAAGCTTTATAAAATTACTAGAACGATATGCAATAGGGCAAACAGAATTAAACTGCCTCCAGACTGGGACCACTATAAGATGGCTTAAAATGAATGCAAGAAGAATATACGAACTTACTAACAGAAAGTCCACTTTCCAGGTTTTAAGGAAGCTCAACCCAACCAGAATACAAAGAAGGACGACCGTAATTTTGCCGCGAAGGTCGTCAGTATCAAGAGGGTGTCATTGCATCCTCCTGCCCCTTTAAATCTCCGAGGGCGGATAGTGACTACGTATTGCAAAACGCATTACAAAATTGAAGCAGCAGCCTTATCAAGAGTCGTACGCTGAGGACACCTTCTTGGATATATAGAAGGTTCCTTCAGCAATACCCTTCCAAAAATCGTCTGCTGGGGCTGCAAGGTGCGTCTTTCAGAGCGACGCCATGAGCCCTCTCCTCTCCATCTTCTCAAGAATGCTCTAAGGATCGTCGAGGGGTACACACGAAAAATCGATATAAACTCTGGATTGGACTAGTTTACCAAGATTCATCGGAGCAAGGACGACTTGCTAGCGTTTCCGAAGACTCGGTGCTCATGGTCAGAAACCACGGCGTTTGCTTTTTTTAAATCATCTGGACATAATTGAGTCACAGAGAGTTTCATTTTCGCGTATTAGGACGATGTCATTTCCACCTTGGTATACTGTAGCCACATCTTACGTCTGGAAGTTCCCAGCCATAGCTGCGTAGCGTGTCATGCACATTCTGAGCATCTATGGCACATACTATTCGCGTGTCCCACTCATGCGCGAACGACGTATGTCTACAGAGAGATTGTGGTCCTAAGAGTACTTTATTGCCATATTTGTCGATCTCATGGTGTGAAAGGCGACCCTGCTCTTCCGAACGCTTTTTGAAAGACAGAGTCATTTGTCGAAAAGGAGATTTGCAAAATTTAGTGAAACTACCAATTCGAACCAGAAGTGCAGATTAAACACTCAAGAGCTGACGTCGTACTTCTTGACAAAGAGAAACGAACTATGTTCGTGATCTAATTCTCGCCTCCGGTCGACAGCAACATCGCAGCCAAGGAGAAAGAAGAGAGGGAGGTGTTTTGACACCTTGGAAGGAAGCTGCCACATATATACCCAGGAAATTTGGTTAAAATGATTGTCCTTGTGATCGGAGCTTTCGGAGGTGCCAAAGCATCGCTGGTTCGTAACCTCGAATCCATACCCGTATGTCAAAAACATGCCGAAACACTTGCGAGGTTGATGCAGAGAGCTGTAATTCTTGGGTTGCTCCTTGTCCTTCAGACACATGAGGGTTTCGCCGGCTTCTTGTTGTGATTTCATCGTGCCTTGTGACCACCCATATCACGGTTGTGAGACGTGGCCATGAATGTGTTTTGACGCGGTTCTACTGGTCTGTTCCTTCATTAGGATTTCTTCGCATCAGTGTAACTCGTCTTCGAAGGTTAACCGAGAATCATCATTTATTAATTCTAGTTCTCAGCATTATCGTCTGTCTCCTAGTTATCCTCTTAGGCTGGTTTTTCTTCTTCTCTATGGTTCGATTTCTATTTCTATTCCTGATGTCATATTACTTTTTCCTTTTCACACTTCATTTCTAGAATATCCCTAAATTTTGTGTTCGTCTCAGCCCAAACGCCTCTCCTGTAATTAGTTCTTGTCGAATCCGGAGCTGCATGGTGGTTTTTGGTACGGCTCGATCTCTTGCCGCAATAAGTGTCGTGAATGATGTATGGAGCCACTGGAACCATCATTCTGCAGTGCCTATACTCCCACATTTTGTTATCCTCCGTCTAATTTTTGTCTGTAACAAACTGAAAATTCCCACCTCTAAAACGAAAATAAAACACTTCTATTGTCTCAACTCTAATTTCTATTTTCTATTGCATTTCTCACTTGTAACAATCTTTTCTTTTCTGTGTAACATATTTAATTCCCTTCTATTATAATAATCTTGAAATCACTATTCAATTTTTTCTTCTCATTTCAATATTTTCATCTGCTGTGGACATCTTTGGTTCTTCTTGCTGAAGAGAACCTCATTTTCTAAATTCCATTTTATTCTTTCTCATACATAATAATTGATTTTCTAAGAATGAGATTTCATTTTGGCCTCTTATAGCCTTATTTACTTTTCATATTAATAATTCTATTTTTTCTTGTTCCTTTCTTTCTTTCTCTTGCTTTTTGACCGTGTTCAGTACTCTTAAATGTTTCTTTTCTGCTTGCTGTTTTTTTTCCTCACTCCTCTCGATTTTATCATGTTCTGCTCTCCCTCATACCTTCTTCCACTTCTCCTACTGATGATCAACCATATCCGAATCTCGATTCTTCGGCCAGTCTCTTTAATTTAGGGTCATTCCTTCTAGAATCGAACTGGTTGAACATACCTACTCTCACTTCTAGGAGCTTTCTCTCTTTTATCTGTTTTATAGCTTTCTTCGTATTCATTCACGTATTTGCTCTCCTTCGCCTATATATTTTATCCCTTCATTCTTTTTTCTCTTCCTGTGTCTCGGTTGCTTGAGGTTGCAATAAATCCACCCCTCTTTGGCAAGAGTTTGTCAATAACTCATGTGTTGGAAACTTACTCAAGCACCAAAAGCATTATTATATTTTTTTCTTTAACTCAAAAAAGTGTCAGTTTTTCCGCCTGTTCTCTTATCGTTTCTGAATATGGACGAAATTGACGTAAATGTGTCCAACGTCAGTTTCTCCGAATACACTGTGCTTTGTTTTTTTAACGAAAAATCGGAAATTTGAAAGTCCTCAACTTCATGAGCCAACTTTTCAATAGTAAGAAGCATGGTCCTCACTAACTACGACGTCGACATCAGCAAATATGCAAAGTTATTGGTATTCATCGAATACCGAGGAAAGGGGTACAATAAATCTTTGAAAATATAATGTAAACATTCGTTACATTGTCAAACATATTCGGATTTTCAGATTTAACGATATTTTATTTTAATTCACTGTTATTTAATTTTTTTCTGTTCAAAGTTTTTTCTGATAATTTCTTGACTTTTTGAATCTTGAACCGAATTCGTTCACCCTTTGATCACCTTTTCTTTCTTTTACCTTCTTGTATGTAAAGCTGTGAACAAGCACAATATGTAACTTAAAATTATAAATTGTTGAAGAACACAGCGTTTGTAAATGTCGATTACTCTACTCATATTTAAAATATTTGATTCACGGATGTACATTGAATTTAAAATTTCGTAAACAAAAACTTTGTATTTGCTAATGGAAATGGTCAATTCTGATCAACGTTTTCTTATTTCAGACGTCGCGTTGATTTTTTTGTATTATGCATATTTATTTTGCTTAAATCTTTCAAATTGTAAGTTTTCCAAACTTTCTTAATAATCGAATTGTTTATTTTACACATTCATTTCTTGATATATTTGTTCAAAGTAAATAGATTACTAAGTGCAGACGACATTGTCTCAAGCCTTTTCTTCAAGATTTTCGAATTTAGAGCTTGATCAGTGAAATTAGCTAAATATCTTCGAATTTCACTATTATTTAATTTTAATATTTTGTATTTCTGACTTCACAAACAATTGTAACATTGATGTAGAGGAATAAATGAATGTTTTTTTTAATCTTACGAGTAATTGTGTTTAATCCATAGGTTGCTGTGGGCGACATCAAATACGACGGACGATTGGGCGTGGTTGTTATTCCTACAACGGAGAACTACAAGCCACGATAATTTGCAATTGAAAGCAAATACTTTGACTACATCGACCACTACCGAGCCCTACGTCCCGACAAGTCGTTGACCAAACGATTTTTTATGAAATACTTTTAAGGGAAGTGTCAAAACCAGCCGATGGGCATTGGAAAATTGATGAATATGCCAAAAATATTTGCTTCGTTTCTCGGATTGGCTGATTTACATTCATGCACTGGCATTTGTTAATGATTTTCAGTGGAAAATGTATTGATGATTTTGGATTGATATTTTTTATTGGGGTGATATTGAATAAAATAAAAAACCAAGAAAAATTTGTTTCCAGTTTGCATAAAAAGTATTGGTGTTCAGTATCCTTTCAAATCACTTTAAAAGTGAGCAATTAGAATTCTTAATTAAAAAATAAGATTAATGGAATATATCAAAAATTAAAATTAGACTTTGTCCATATCGGAATAAAATTGAACAATTTATGATTTTTTGGATAACTTGTCAGAATTGCAACAGTTATAATAGAATGATAATATTTCAAAAATCTTCAGAATCTAAAATGTTGTTTATTATGTAAATACCATTGTAATTGTTTTTAGGACACAGCTTGCGGCGTACTACAGCCACAATCCTTGTTGACTTGGGTGCGGATCTCACAACTTCAAAACGACAGGGTGGATGGGCGTCTTCAACCATCGCAGAAGATTATATCAACAATTTCGTGCGCAACAAATGTGAAATTTCGAGTGGCATAGTGGAGGGAATCGATATTCCACAAACATCGACATTCCATCAACTTCAACAACTCGTCAACGTCAACATCCCATCAACGCTAACATCCCATCAACATCAGTATATCAAAACAAAGAACACGTCCAACCTTTGCCTAAGAAGATGAAAATCGAATGAGGAGAAAAAGCGGAAGACGAAGCACTTTCTTAAGAACGACAACCAAATATAATTATACAAAATTGCAATTTCTATTGCTACAATAATAATAGAAAACAATTCCGTCCATAGCCATAAGCGGTGGAAAATAAGAATTTATTTTGAAATCATTTATTAGAACAATCGTTTTTGTTTTTCAGTAGTGAATTTGTAACCTACATTTCTCAGTTTCATAATAATATAATTATCACAGTTGGATAAATGTCTGATATAGATCTCTTTACTGTCATACGGCATTTTTGTTTTGAGGTCGACTTCCTTTTTTATTTCCCTTGTAAAATTCTTCTGCATTCACGTTCATTCTTAATGTTTAATGAACATGATATTTGAATACGATTTGTTCAACGAATTATTGAATTCCTGTGTGATACTAAATAAAGAAGCATAACACAAGAATTTCCTGTGTAAATCATTTTACTTCAAACAAATTGAGAAGATTGCTTTTATGGCAGTCACGGAAGTCCTCTGCGCCCCCAAGCCCCCCCATGAAGGGGCTTCGCCTCTTTCGAAACCCAACCTAAGGCTCCACCCCTAGATCCCGGCGCGTAGTTCTCTCCCTGCGCCTTAAAATGCACATTATTTTTACAAAATGTAATTTCTTAATCCGCATGATAAAATGTTTTTTCATAAGAAAATAGTCAGAAACTTTGACTTTCATTAGCAAATTTTATTTGATTATATCGAACAGATAACTGAAAAAACAATAATCCATTATCATATCATTCCACTAATAATTTAACCATCCATTCTCTGAATTTCAAAAGCGTGATTCAATAAAAAAGTAGTTTTGAAAAGCATTGCTGGAAATTGCACCTACAATCAATTCAAATTCAAAAAGAATTTCCGCCACAC
>JAUMHM010077275.1:0-13802 GCA_032362435.1 Melikaiella ostensackeni
AGTTGAATTATCTCCTAAGATGAGTCATTAAGCAGACCGAGTCAGAGAAAGTTTCAGTGCAGATGTGAAAAACAGACCTGAACACGAGTCTATTGTGGGAGGCTCAGAGTCTCATGAAAACGTGCCGATCCCCGGTTTTCCTGCTTAATGAATCACCAAATGGACAAGTTACGAGGTTGCCGATTTTCCAAAATTTGAAATTTACCTAGTTTTTGTCTCTGGCAACATCGGAATCTAGCTGCACCCTTGCCTGCTCCTCAGCGGAGGGCAGTCTGGAACTACCCGCGAAACGAATACGACCTTGCACATCCTTATATCTCGGTTCGTGAATTTTTTAGTATTTCTGTATTTAACCATACAGTTTGTAATGTAAATTTTAATTACTTTCGAATAAATCATTTTTTAATGAATGAACTTTTTTCAATGATATGCATTTATCGTGCAAACAGTTTGAGAATTCGTCTTTTTGTCTTGAACATTCAACAATTTGAACATTCGATTGAATTTTTTTTCTTTCTTTACTAAAAAGTTTTTTTTGGTGTAAAATTCAAATATTTTGATAGAAAGTTGTCTTTT
The DNA here is from genome assembly GCA_032362435.1 of Melikaiella ostensackeni. Classification (NCBI taxonomy): domain Eukaryota; kingdom Metazoa; phylum Arthropoda; class Insecta; order Hymenoptera; family Cynipidae; genus Melikaiella; species Melikaiella ostensackeni. The sequence continues at coordinate 577 of JAUMHM010077275.1, forward strand.
TTAATTGAGTTCAACTGTTTTTAATTTAAAATTATAACCCTTTTTGGTTGAAATATCAACAATTACATTTTTTGTTGAGAAATCATGTTTTTGATTGGAAATTGTTCTGGTTGAAGATTCATCATTTTAGTTGAAAGTTTATATCTTTGGTTAAAAATTCAACTCTGGATTTGGATGAAAATTCATTTACTTTGTTGACAATTCATCTCTGTTAGAAAATTAATCTTTTCGGTCAAAAATTCAACTCCTTGGTTGAAAGTTCATCTATTTTGTTGAAAATTCGTCTTTTTTCGTAGGAAATTAATCTCTTTGTTTGAAAATTCATCTTCCACGATTGAAAATTTAATTATTTTGTTGGAAAGCCATCCATTTCTATTGAAAATTGATTTGTTTCAGTTGAACATTCAACTGTTTTGTTGAAAATTCGCCCTTCTTGATTGAATTTAATCATTTTAGATTTAAAATTGAAATCTTTTTTTATTAAAGTATCAACTTTTACACTTTCTGTTGAGAATTCAACTTTTTTGGTAGAAAATTCAACTAATTGGTTAAAAGTGGAACTACTTTGTTGAAAACTCGTTTTTTTGGTTGAAGATTTATCATTTAAGTTGGTAATTCGTCTTTTTTGGAAGAAAATTAAATTATATTATATATAATTATATATAATATAAATTTTATAATTAAATTAATTTACGCATTTTCTTCCAGATAAAATTCACTATCAGTCGTTCATTTACTTATCGTCTTACGTAATTTTTGGAGCATCTCTAATAATACTGTGAAAAATACCAAATAAATTTCCCTTCCGTCTTGGAATCTGTTTCCTATCGATGTCACTAGAATTTTACAAATTTCGAGTGAATTTCTGTTGATTTGTGAGAAAATTTGACAAAAATCCTGAAATCTTACAAAAAAAAATATAATATTCTACTCTGGATGATTGGACATGAAAGACCAGTCATATTGTTAGTGTAAAATTGCACAAAAAAATTACACGAAAACGGAAAATCACAATTTTTGTAGCTTATTTTTAAAAGAGGCGTGGAAAGCAACAGGAAATCTACCTATGGTTTTATTCTGTTCGAGTTATTTCACATATTATATTTTTGTAATTTTACACTAGAAATGACTGGTATTTTACGTCCAATCATTAGGGCCATTCTAAATCGATTTTTTTACAGAGAGTATAATAACACTGTAAAAAAAACAAATTAATTTCCGTTCCGTCTTGGAATCTTTTTCCTACCAATGTAACTGGAATTTTACAGATTTAGTGTAGATTGTTGTTCATTTGTAAAAAAATTCCACAAAAATCCTGAATTTGTAAAAGAAAATTGTAAAATTACACGAATAAACATTACACGAAAATGTAAAATCACAATTTTTGTAGTTTACTCTTACAAGAGGCGCAGAAAACAGCAGGTCATCTGCATGTGATTTTATACTATCCAAGTTATTTTACATATTACATTTCTGTAATTTTTGCACTAGAAATGTTTGGTCTTTCATGTTCAATCATTTAGTGGAAATTCACATCACATTTTTTATAGTGGAGATATTATAAAAGTTGTAAGCGACCATCAATTCATAAGTCCATTATTCGTTTTTCGAGAGTTTTAGGCAAATTTTGCATCTCAGAAACAACTTTATGAAATTTTAAAAACGCTAATGTGCTTGAAAACACTTAAAATAATTTTCGAGCACATGAACGTTTCTAAAATTTCATAAAGTTATTTCTGAGACGCAAAACTTGCCTAAATTTCTCAAAAAACGAAAAATGGACTCATGCTTTTATAGCCGCTTGCTCCTCATATTTCTTAACATACACTTTTGTATGTTATAAAAAAAAAAATTTTCAACAAACCCCGAAATTTGGATTTTATTTCTAACTTCTATTTTTAATTACTGTTTCAGGTTTCTCATCATGATTAAAATAATCTCAGTAGTAATAGCTCTGGCTACAGTCGCCATTGCAGAGGCAAGTTATTTATAATGTTACTTTTTTTTACCATTTTTATACATTAATTTAGTTATTAAAGAAGTTTTATAATCACAGAAAGTGATTGTAGGCGAGTGAACGTTTACTTTTCGAAATGTCTTTTTGAAATGGAACCACAGCATTATGCAATACATTGCAAGACGAAATAATATTTGCATTTCTTCTGTTTATCTTTTTAACCGCAAAACGTCAAATCCTCAAGAAATATTGCTGCCGTAAAAGTAAACAGAATCGTCACTAAAAAACTGGTCACGACTATTTTCTAGAAAATTATACAAGACATTACCTATTTATAGACTTAAAAACAGCTTTAGATTTCAAATCTTCAACAAATAAGAAGTTTTATATTTATCACGGTAGGCCTGAACCAAATTCAATTTAAAGGTGCTTGCATATGGGATTTTCTGATTATGGTTTTCTGGAACCCCATAAAAGTTTTCAGACCGCATTTAAAATCATAGCTTGATCACTTTTTGAAAAATATTAATTCTTGTTTTTCAAAAATTATGAGGTGCAGGATTCAGATACAAATTAATGGTAAGAGCTTCCTTTAAACTTTTATCATTTATAATTTTATAGTTTCTTAAAAATTTATTTCATAGTATAGTGAATTCTGAAATATGATAAAGATCATTCAAAATTTTTTATTTAAATCAAGCTTGTCAGTTTACCTACTATTTTTTCATTTACTTCAGTACATCGTGCCACGAAATCAAATAATCAACCAGAAAATCCCAATTAAATTTGATTCAGCACCACCGTGTTATCGCTTATTTTTGAAAATATATTCATTCCTTAAAAACAGTTTACAAGAAATGTAAATTTTTTGAAGCCTTACGTGTCTGTTTTAGGATATTTATAGGTGAAATACACTTCTTTTTTTGACGCAAAAAACTTACTGAACCGGTTAAAAATCAAGTTTGCTTGAACCTTGCTTGAGTATTGTGGTCTTATTAAATGCATTTGTTCTGCATCACACCCTGATGCTGATTTATAAAAATTCTCAGGACTTGAAAGCTGTGGTTTTGTTGGTACCAAATGATGTCACCAAGAATAATGTGACTGGAAAACTACTCATCACGCAAAGTGTCGCTAATGGGCCAGTCACAATAACAGGCACGATTGTGGGTCTTGAACCTGGTCTTCACGGATTCCATGTTCACGAAAAAGGAGATATATCCGGGGGTTGTGCAACCACTGGCAAGCATTTCAATCCTGAGAAAGTAAGTAATATACAAGAAGATGTATCTTCTGAGACATAAATTGAAATTATTATTATTATTTATTATTTATTATACCATTAAGCCAAATCCCTTTCGGGGTAAGCGTAACTCGTTTGGTTCTAGCCTCGTTATATTGCAACTTTAGCTATATTCGTTACATTTTTGGTTCTAGTAATAGCTCGTACACTTTCTTCGTCTATAAGAGCCATTTCCAAACATCTGTTAATAGATGTATTGAACATCCAGGAGGTCATAACGCAGCCCTACCTAACGCTCTGCCCAATAACAAACCAATTGTTCAGTTGTCAATTTACTCTTACACTCGATCTACTACCATTATATATTGCTTTTATTGCTTTGGAAGCTAACCATTCACTCCATACTCTTGAAGAACTTGCCAAAGCTTAGTTCTATCCACCTTATCCAAAGCTTTTTACAGATCAACAAATGCACAAAAAAACTGCTTTGTTTACTCTCAAACTTCCTTTTATGATCTGTCTGAAGCTAAATATCTGATTCGCACATGATCTGCCTGGCACGGATCCACTTTGGACTTTCCAGATCCTTTCTTTAGTCATTCCCATCACCTTACCAATGAATATTTTGGTAAATATTTTTCCCACGGTACGTAACAGGCTAATGGCTCTATAAATAGTATAGTCACCTTTATCACCCTTTCCCTCGTAGAGTGGAACGATAATCGCATTTCCCAATCATTTGCAACTTCACCGTTCTCAGCAAACATATTCATAAATTCGCTCAGCTATACAAACAAACATCCGCCACCGCTCTTAAACATTTCAGCGGTGATCCCATCACCATCAGCAACCATACCGTTGTCAATTTTCCTAATTGCGGAAATAATGTCGCGGATATCGATTCTTCTTTCGCCACATCACTCACAAAGTCTTCAACTTTGTCCATATCCCATTCAATTTCACCATCAGGATTCTTAATTCCGACCAACTCAGTGCTAGTGCTTCGTCTCCTAATCTTCTTAACTTATTTCCAAAATAACTTCTAATTTCCTTCATAATCATTTTGTATTGTTTATCTTCTTCCGCTTTGATTTTATCTTTGCTTTCTTTAACTAGTATCTTTGCTTTTCTGCTTTTATCCCTATAATAATTTTCTAGTCTAGTCCTGTCCTCATTGTTGAGACCTTTAATATTCAGCTTTTCTGAGTACGCTTGAATTTTCTCGTTAACAACCAGGTGTATTTCATCATTCTATTAAGCATCTCCAGTCTTTCGTCCTACAAATGCAGTACCGCATACTTCAGATGCACTCTTGAAGATGCTATCCCGTAGTATTATCCATGCACACTCCACATTTGTATTACCTAATTCGGTCTTCCAGTCTTCTCTATGACAACCTAAATATTTATTCAGGTTTCATGATCTACCATTTATACTTCTGGCTTCTGCAAATTCTGTATTTTAACTCGAGTCTGCTTGTGCTTACTTTTAATCCTTCTTCTCCACCGTCATTAACCTAGCTTCATTTTTGACGCTATGAGGTAGAAGTCCGTTCCTTATTCAGAGCTTTTCATAACCTTTGTATCTTTACCTTTCCTCTCAGTCTCTCATCCTCTTTAACAAAGTCAATCATAGTGCAGCTTTCTATATATTTGTGCATCAAGTATACATGTGGATAATTTTATGTCTAAAACAATTATTTGTAATAAACAAGCCTTTCCTTTAGACATAAGCTAATTAATTTTTCGCGGTTTCCGTTCATTTTGGATCTTCGCGATGACCAAGTACCCTGTCGGTACCTTCGCATTGAACACCAATCCAGCCATTCATATCTCCGAGTGGAATGTACCCTCACGTTAAACACCAATCCAGCTATTCATATATCTGAGCAGAATGATTCTTTGCCCAGGATCACGAGTACCTATAATATCATTTAACAAGGCCCAGAAGATATCTTTTACATCGCTACTGTCACATTTAAGTGGAGCGTAGCATGCAGAACTAAATAGCCTTCGGTTTCTCACTTTCAATCTAAGCCATAGTAATCCAAGCGATACACATTTTTACTTTTTGACATGCTATTTTGCTGTCTCACTCATAAACAGATCGACTCTTTGGCTACCATGTGATTCATTATCTACTCCTGACCAAAGTTCGGGTCAATTTTCTATCTTATCTTACATCCCCTCTTCTTTGTTGCCGGTAAAAATAAAATATCTTGCTTCCTTGAGCATATTGTATCCCGAAATTTCCTTTCCTTGAGAGGATTTATACCCCTAGTATTCCAAACAACCGGTCTTCATTCATCGCCTAAAACTTTTTCGAAGGCATATCTTTCATCAACAGAAGTGTCGATCCTAGTCGAAGTTACATTATTATTCGTGTTGCTCATTATTCAAATTATACACCCAATCACCAACTTGATGCAAGAAATATTATTCCATAAGTATAAAATCATGATACATAATTATGTATAAGTAAATACAGTCTTGCGCAAACTCATACATCTCTATATCTTGGGTGTTACCAATGCGTGACTTAGAGGGTCGGATTTGAAGTGTTAAATAAGTAACAAATAAGGAGTTTTTTGAATTTGTATTGTGAAGGTGTATTTCTAATGGATGATTGATTTGATTGAAAACTGAAAAAGTTACGTAGATTAAACGTTTTTGCACAACTCCTCTCATGTTAATCTTACGGGAAGCTACAAGTGCTTGAGGCGAGGGGTCAGTATTAGCCGATTGGAATAAAATTTTGAGGAAATTTTATTTTTAGACACTCACCTCATAATCGCGAGTGGGAGCAAACAGATTCCCAAAAGAAATTTTTACCATGCAAATAAGGCCTACCCTAATGTTTTATTGTTGATCCTAAGAAATTGTATACTATGATCTGTTGAATGCTATAATTTGGGTATAGACAACAGATTCTCATTTTTTCTCTAAAGTGGTACTACTAGGGATTGTCACTTTTAGTGAAAAAATGGTTTTTCATTTTAGAAACACTTTCTAAATAAGAAAAGTAAATACAGATAAAATAACATACATTTTGTAAAAATAGGTGAATCATGGAGCACCAGAAGATACTATCCGACACGTAGGAGACCTTGGTAACATTAAAGCTGACGACAAGGGTGTGGCAACCATAAACATAACCGACAATTTAATTTCTTTGAGTGGACCAAACAACATCCTTGGTCGTGGTTTCGTTGTCCATGAGAAAAAAGATGACCTTGGAAAAGGAAATACCACTTTATCTTTGGAAACTGGTGATGCTGGAAATCGTTTGGCCTGTGGAATAGTAGGAATTCTGTAGGTTATCGTTCCATGCCAATTTATTGTGTGTTTTTTTTTGTGTATTGTTAACCGTCAATCATTGAAGTCATCTTCGAATCTCAATTGCATCATATGTTAAAATATTATATTCTTCGCTCTTTGTGTATGATATATTGTCTCCATTCTACATTAGAATCTCGATTAGAATTATTCTGTATAGATATAGATTATTATTTTACATACATTTGTGTAGATATAAGGTAATAAAGATATAAGGGATACAATGTTTATTGAAATGAATACCCTTATCTACTTATATTTTGATTATTTTTATATGATTTAAGTTTATATCTTAGACCAAATCCATTTTGAATTAGATAAATAGGGACAATTCAAGTCGTAGAATTTCTTGGCGACAAAAATCTGTTGTTTTTTTTTAGAGAAAATAAGGCGACACGTATTTCTCCGATTTAAGAAATCTAATTTTCCTGTGAAGTTATGAGTATTTGAACTTCGAACTTTGTTTTTCAAAATAACATCAAATTTTTCTTCAAACATCAATAACTTTAGACTTATCGCATTTTAATACTTTTTGTGTGAAACGATTTTTTTGGGTTCTAATTCAAGCTTTTAAAACAGTTGTTTTACAGAAAAAGTATTGGAATTAGCTAATTTTTCACTCCAAATGCAGACTTGATTTGAAACTTGAGTAGGTCCTGAGTATTTAACAAAAATGTAGTTTTATTATTTATGAAATAAAATGAGGCAATTCAATTTTGAGATAAGGGCTTGGTTCTAACGCCCTTCATTGAGACACTTGAATTTTCTTTACAGATTTTGGTGAGGTTTGTCGTCCTCTTTTGAATCCCGATATGAAATTTAAAAAAAAGGTTCAAAATTAACAAAATAGCGTAGATTTTTTTCAAATGTGAATTTTCTCGAAGAATTGAATTTTCTTATTTCCCTGAGAAACAGCGACAGATACGAAACATGCTCAGAAAAAAATTTACTCATATAAAAAAGTTTTACGAAAAAGACCTCTTACCCTTTCATAATATCTTGCATTGGAAACGAGAAAAATGTGAAAAATCAACTTTTACGAACAAAAATTCTCGTAGCCGCAAAAAGGGTTTGGTCCGCATAAAACTCATAAAATATCTTTTTCATGAAAGCATAAATTTAAAAAAAATATTAGATGAAATGAAAAAATGGGAGTTTTTCAAAAAATGAACTTTTCATGTTTTCAAAAGTACAGACAGAAAATAATGATGAATTTAATAGAAAACTCCAATTTGTTTATTTTATCCAATATTTTTTTCAAATTCGTGCTTGCGTAAAGAAGATCTTCTGTAAGTTTCATGCGGGCCGAAACATTTTTGTGCCGACGAGAGTTTTCACTCGAAAAACTTGAATTTTGGAATTTTTCTCGCGAATAATGCCAGATATAAAGAGTAAATGGTCGTTTTTGTAGAACTTCTTCAAATAAGTAAAATTCTGAGTTAATTTCTTGTTTGCATATATGTTGTTGTTTGTAACAAAAATGTGAATTTTTCGAAAAAAAAATCTCTTGGGAACAAAAAAAGTTTGGCACGAATATATCTCACAGGAAGTTTTCCTTATAGAAGGACAATATTAACAAAAAATGGCTAAAAATAAAAAACTGGGGCTTTTGCGACAATATTTGTTCAAATCAATTAACTCAAAAGTTATGGAGATTGAAAGGAAGAATTGGTATTTTTTTAAGAAACAAAATTCAAATTTTAAATACTCAGAACTTCGCCGAAATTTTTTTTTCTCAAACTGGAAAAATAAGTGTCGCCTAATTTCCTATAAAAAACAATATATTGCAACATATTCTATGACCTGAAGTGTGACTACTTACCTGATTTTAAATGGATCTGGTCCTCAATACATTGACAAAAAGATACAATTTTTATTGTAAAATAATTGGAGAATAATTTTTTTAAATTCTTTATATGTATCTCATTTTTTTGTAGGATTTCACAAAGTATTCCAGGTAGAAAATATAAATTTTTTGCTCAAAATACGTTTAGTATTATTTTTTACTGATTATTTAAAAATTCTAGACTGTATTGTCATCCCAAATTCAAGCACTGTATGCGAAATACAATAATTTGTAAAAAATGAAAATAGAATTGTGGACAATTTAAAATTGCTCACATTATAAAATATCCGCCACTATAAAATTGCCAAAAGAGGAAAATTTCCGAAATAAAAAATCCTGAATCTAAATAATTAAAATAAAAAATCTGTTAATCAATTGAAATATTCATATTTATTATGTTACTATTTTATCATTTAATAATTTTGTAATTGTCTAAATCTGGGAAAATTATAATGTCGAAAATTTTCTATTATAGGACATTTTCAAATTCGGTAATATCATAAACTGACGGGAATTTTATTATTTGGGAATTTTCCAATTTCAGAATTTTAAATTCTTGGCGAATTTCTAATTTCGGGAATTTTCTATGGAGACTATTTTCTTATTAGGGAATTTTGCAGTGTCGGGAATTTTATTTTTTGGGATTTTTCAGTACTCCCTTAGAAACGCCTATTTTATAGAACATATTGCAAAATGTTCGTTTATAAATCCAATCGGCTAGGAGAGCGTTTATGATTTTTTTCTGCAGTTTGATAAAATAACAGGTGACTCATCCAAAATGAAGATACGGTGTTTGAATTTTGGATGACAGTATAAGATAATTATCAAATGTTATGTATTAAATAAAATTCTCTTTGAAAAAGGGAACGCCTTTCAACTCCACCGGGATTCAAGCCCAGGACCTTTCGTTTGCCAGACGACTGCTCCAAAGGTCTTGGGCTCGAATCCCAGCGGAGCTGAAATGATTTTCTTCTTCCACACAAACATTTATTCAACGTTTTATTTAAGAAATTTCCATCTTGTCTTAATAACGTCAAAATATTTCTAAAATTTGATTAGTCAAATGAGTTGCTACAATAAATTTCTGGTTTGTGGGTGGTAAAACGGAATCTTCTAGTTGAGCTGATCAAGATGACTAAAATAAGATTCTTAGATACAAGTTTAAAAAACATCTTGTAATATTTGAGTTTTTTTCTTCAGCATACTATCATTTCAAGGGAAAAGCAATTAAATATTTAGTAAAATGCTATAACTAATTAATATTGATTTATTTTTTATAAGACATTAAAAAATGTTCTTGTGTCCAAAGAAACAGTTTGACATAACTTTAGTAGATGTACCAAAAATTAACATTAGCCTTCTGATTGGCAGTATCAGAATGAACTTTCTGATCAAGTATGAAAAATAATTTCCTGAAATAAATTGATCATATCAAATTATTATGAAAAAATAATAATATAAACTCTTTTATGAACCAAGACAGGTCAAAAGACAATAAATTCTGACGAACTTCTCCAAATGATCAGGTCATGCAAATGTTCAATAAAGTATTACGTAATTCATTTTAGGAAGTTGGTCTAAGATATCAAACTTTTATTATTAAAACCATAATATAATACTCAATTTATTTATTTAAATTCATACTATTCGTAGCAACGTTAATAAGGAATTCCTGAAAATATCTAGTTTTTATAACATAAAATCATTACCGTAATTTACATGCTTGTAAGAAATACTACATTTGAATCATTGACTCAAATCAGTAAGTTTTACTTATTAATGAGTGCAAAATCACTGCATGATCAATAAAATTGACTGATTAATCACGAAAATCCTTACTGGCTTGAATCATTGGAACAGCTCGCATTGATCCAAAGTAAAAGAATGCTAATTTAATGTGCTTGCACACTTATTGATTACTTTTTTTTTGCAGGTCACCTGAAGACAGTTGGAATTCTGGGGCAGCTGTTGCTCAACTATCGATTCTTCTATTGCCAGTGACAATAGTTACTCACCAGTTTTTAAAACAGTAAAAATACGCATGAAAAAACAAATTACTTTCATGCATTTACGAAAAGTGAATAAGCTAGTCATTGTGAGTGAATTGAAAACATTTACAAAAACGAAGCATGGAAGAAAATTCTAAAAATCTGAATGAGTTAAAAATTACTAATTCGAAAATAAAAAGTCAGTCACTGATTCTTATAGTTGTAATTCAATTTTCAGTTGAAAGTCTCTGATAATCACTTATCAAATTTCACTAATTTGGATATTCAAAAAAGTGTATAGCTATAGTAAGTTTTTTATTGCGGATTAATAGTGAAATTTATCTGAAATTCAAGTAGTTTGTTGCTTCCAATTATTTCATTAATGAGCTTTTTTATTCTTTTACCAATCAAAACCTTTGGTAGCAAGAATTGTGTTTCTTAATTCAATTCAGAGATTTTCATTTTTTGTCAAGCAACGTATTTTTTTGAACATTTCAGTAGGTACGAATTACACGAGACGTTATTAGAACGTTCCAAAGATGTCTTAAGTATACGTCTTTTTACTTTTTGCCCACTGGGATGTACTTTAAGTTTAATTTATGGAGTGATGTTTATTATACAGCATTTAAAAAATAATGTATTTAACATAAAACTTATTTTTCTCAAGCGCATTGTTAAAACCGTTTAAAATAATTATGCAAGACCACGAATTTCAAACATATTAATACAGAATTCTATACTATGTATTGCTATACCAAATTTTCCATTCAATTTAGAAATTGATTATAATTTCGAAAACACAGAGAATTTCTTTTTTTTTCTTAATGTGACGTACTTTCCAAAACCACGCGATACCTGAGAGGTACTTAAATGTATATCGATCGATACGATGATAAATCGCTTTTTTATGTTCGTTGAACGTGACAACGAAAAGTGTCCCGTTGCGATGTAGAATATTTGTCGCGGCACTAATAACAAAAGGGCTCGATGGAAGATTATATCGACATAACAAACAATCGAATGTACACTCAGAAAAAAATTTGTTGAACCAAAAACTGTTTCCTTGGATTTACGTGAAAATTTGGTTGATTCAACAAAATATTTCATTGACTCAACCAAACACTTAATCTACCAAAATATTTGTTGAAAAATACCAAAAAATGTAATTATTTTAACCAAATATTTTTTTGTCGATATAATAACCATATTCTATGGTTGAAACAAGAAAATTTTTGTTAAATCAACCATATCGTTTTCTGAGTTTCTATATACACATTTGAGAGTCATAAATGCTTTCTTATTAATAGTGTTAGAACAACTAATTATGCATTGTTTATTTAATAGTATTATGCATAATATTAATTTAGTTTTATTTTCTACGATTGATATATTCAACAAATTCGATCTGCGAAAAGATTTTCTCACGTATAATTGAGTTATATCTGATGTATGTATAATAAATATATAGTCATAAACAAATGGTGTTCATAAAATATCAATTTATTATTATATATTATTATTATCTTTTATTGCAGCATTAAGGGAAATCCCTTTCTGGATAAGCGTCACTCATTCGGTTCTAGCCTCGTTGCACTACCGGGGATCAAGGAATTTATATGGTAAGGGTGAGTAAGGGAAGTGTAGGAGAAGAGACAGGTTTCAGATCGATCTATAAGTCATCGTGTGTTATTCATTCAAACAACAAACTCTTTCCACAACACTGCTCCGACACAGGTCGCTAATTAGTCTCTAGCAATCGTCCCAGGTGAAGAGCTTCACAAAGCCTTCATACATCACGAATAACACATAAACACTCAAAGTGACTGATAAACCCATAGGATGTTCCATGCTCTTTGCCCCAACCACATCCACTTAGCGAAGCTCTCCACTAGGGCCCATGAGTATCCAAAATCTCTCGCTTCAGACGAACACTTCTTTTTATAAACAATTGTCCTCCATACATCCGTATACTTGCATGTACATCTGTTGCTTCCTTTACATCTATACATCTTTTCATGCAAGCTTTTGCGTTTCGACTCTTTAAATCTTAAATAAATGTTCTTTTCTTAAACCACATTCATTCAAAACCCACTTGTTACAGACTTTGTCCATTAGCATTTAAAAGCGAATTTAAAAAATTCAGGTTCATCGTCAATGTGTCTCATCATTTTACGCCTGTCCACTTAGTTATTTTTTTCAGAGCTATCTGAAACATTGGTTCCTCACGAGCCAAGATGTTCTGACATCCTGGTTCTCAAATCCTAACACCCCCTGCAGGGCAACGCGCCTTCGCTGGCTTCGTTACTGACAGGGCTAGAAGGTAAATCATTCTACACATCCCTCTTCAGGACAGTTGCAATTATCTCCAGTACCCAGTGCAGCAGCAGGTGTTGACACTAAATTGTTAAGTAAATTGGAAAAGTTATTATTCTCAGAGCTATCTGAAACATTGGTTCCTGGAGAGCCAGGATGTTCTCACATCATGGTTTTCACATCCTGGTTTTTAAATCCTAACACCCTCTGCAGAGTAACGCGCCTTCGCTGGGTTCGCTACTGACAGGGCTAGAAGATAAATCATTCTACACGTCCCTTTTCAGGGCAGTTGTCGTTATCTCCAGGACCAAGTGCAGCAGCAGGTGTTGACACTGAATTGTTGAGTAAATTGGAAAAGTTATTATTTTCAGAGCTATCTGAAACATTGGTTCCTGCCGAGCCAGAATGTTCTCACATCATGGTTCTCACATCCTGCTTCTCAAATCCAAACGCCCCCCTGCAGAGCGACGCGCCTTCGATGGCTTCGTTACTCACAGGACTACACGGCAAATCAGACTACACAGCCCAGTTCAGGACAGTGGTC
>JAUMHM010077305.1:0-13801 GCA_032362435.1 Melikaiella ostensackeni
GCTCTCGCCTGTTCTTTCCCTTCTCCTCTAAAATCAGCGCTTTCGCTCTTAGGTCCCTTTCTTCGGAGCGCGTCACAAATGATACCCAAGTATTTTGTCGAACTTTGAAGGTGTCAGGGGATTTTGATTGAAATTTAAAGATCTAATGGAATTTTAAAGGATTTCCGAATATTATAAAGGAATATTCCTAAATATTTCACAGAATTATGTAGGATTTTTTTTCAGGATTCAGGATTATAGGACTTTATCATTTTTAATTAATTTTAATTTCATTTTTTCAATTTGATCTTTAATTTAGGATTTTTTAGGGATTTTACACGATGTTTGAACTCTTTAGGTGATTTCCACAGACTTAAAAGAATTATATGGGATTCTAAAAATTTTATTCTTTTTCAAGTATTTCAAAAGATATTATGGAATCTCAAAGGCAATATACAAGAAGAAACGATCATGACTCATTTGGCTCTAGCTTTGTTTTCATAAGCCGCGTAAAGTTTAACACATATATTATATGAGAGAAAAATACGTATTTGTAAACTTCTTTCAGAATCTTCAATTTTTGATGTATCGAGTTGACCCTCAAAATTTCTTTTTACAATTAGCAATAGAATACGAACCAAAAATTACTTCTTCGATTTCACCCACCATGAGTGTTTTTAGTTCCCTTTCTCAGTTCATAAGTTCATAAGATGAGCCACAAGGGTTTGTTGCCTAAGCATGTCTAATGCCGGGCACTAGCACAGGACTTGCAGGAACGTCTCTTCGTCCCTCCCGCATTTTCTGCACTCTGTCGTGGGATTCAGCCCCATTCTGTGCTTGTGATGATACAAGTGGTTGTGCCATATATTCACTTACTGCACCGCTCCTCGCCAGGTAGTCCGTTTTTTCGTTATCCCTGATCCCTGTATGACCAGAAACCCATAAGAAGGTCACGCTTTTCCTGCTCCAGACCCTCTTCAACTATGGAGCCATCTGTGTACTAGATTCGCCCCTGAAGGAGCATGTTACCATTTGCTTTTCACGCATCCGTATTTGGGATGAAAACGCGAAGGAACCTGGTGAATTTGAAATGTTTCATCATTCTGTCCTGCCTCATTTCTAGACATGGCAGCGTACTGATATCAGTCGGAAGCCTATTATGTTTAGTCCTCCAAGTCCATCTGTCTGCTTTTGCTAGTCGCCCCATCGCATGAATTGCCCCACTAGCTATCGCAACGTGTGGGGGCTATTCGCAAAGCATGTGGCTAATCGCTGCTGTGAGAGTAGTCCTCATTGCTCTTGTCACCCTCCTAAGCGCTAGGGTTTGCAATCGTCTTAGTCTATCCTGCATCGACCTGAGTGTTGCCCTTGGCCAGCAAACCACGACCGCGTATATGAGCCTCCGTCTTAGGACAACGATGTAGAGCCAGGCGATCATTTTAGACCCTAAACCCTATGTCGAACCAAAAGCTCTTCTACACATCCAAAATGAAGTGACGAATCTTCTGCATTGCATAGTGCTGACTTTGCTTGACTCATCAATGTGTCCACATGAGCTCCCCTGGCTCGGATCACAAAGGCATCCGCATATCCCTCACTCAGCCTTCGAAGGCGGCCGTCAACTACAATGCACCACAGAAGAAGTGACAAAAACCCCCTTGAGGGCATGTACGCTTTACATCAAAGCCTCCCGGTGGATGACTTCTGGAGAGGTACTGCTGTTGAAGCCCTCTTTATCCAAGAAAGTTCCCGAGGCGAACATTTGAAAATGAGGACCACTCTGCCACCTTTCCATGCTGATGGCACGTGGTTAAGAGCTGTACTCGCCCCAAATAGTTTCATTAGTGGGGACGAGGACAGGATCCATGCCCTTCTGTAAGAGCATTGGGTAAACGTCATCCGCCGCTGTTGATTTGAAGGTGCAGAATGACCCGATGGACCATACCATCTTCTTAATTTCCACGAACCTTGTAGCGAAATGCCAGTCGGCCTCCTTCCTCTCCTGGCCCCAACATTTCTCCTCCCGTTCGGTTTGCATTCGCTAAAAACCTGGGGAAGTGAACTTCCATCAGGTAATTCAGGGTCTTATTTTTGTCTTCAGCAAACCCGCTATCTTTTAGTCTCATCAGCCTGAGGCGAGCCTCCAGATCTTTTGAAAGGTTCTTCTGGAGCCTCGCTACTTTTGGAATGCCTTCAGCTCACTTGCAGGAGACCCTCCAGTCTCCTCGTCTATAAATTCTATGTTCTTTTTTGTATTCATTCTGTGTCTTTTCGTAGTTTTCCTAGTCTGAGGACAGTTTGATTTTGTTCGCCCTATTATGCATCGCTCTAGTCTTTTTACGGACATTCTCAAGGTGGATGTTCCATATTCGTCTGCTTTTCTGGACTTGATTGTACTTTTTCAGCAACTATTCTCATATTATGTGATTAAAGCCCCCTGCAAAAAATCCGCAGCTTGTTCTAACTTATCAATGGGTCCATATCTCGTGGGAAATTTCACGAGCCTACCTTTGAGTTCCTCCTTGTATGAGTCCCAAAGTGTATTCCTGGGATTTTCGATCTTTGAAATCGCCGGTTTTCTTAGTGCCAACTGGAACAAGACATATTTGTGGTCCAAGAGAGGCTCTCCGTCGGAGACCCTGCTGTCCACTACCTTGCTCCTTAGTTCTTCCGAGCATAGAGTCAAATCGAGAACCCCACTCCTGTTTTTGTTCCAAAATGTGGGAGTGTTACCTCGTTTCAAAATCTCCAGCTCAGTACCTGCTACGTATTGCAATAAGTCTCTCCTTCTATCGTTAATGTTTGAGCTCCCTCACACTATATGATGAGAGCTTGCATCACAACCCAACAGCAGAGGAATCCCATTCTCTTGACAGTGCTGAAAGAGAGCCTGGACCTTTCCAGGAGGTTGGGCCCTCTCAGCGTCGCCCAGGAAATAAGCAGAGGCGATGAGCAGTTTTAATCGTTCTGCGCTCTCTCTCCTGAGCCTCACCTTAATAACGGTGTGATCCCTGAAGCGGAGCTTAGGTACCAAGATCGCATACATGCTTTTGACGACTGAACATGCCCTTGGTGCTCTTTCGCGTGGCCACTTATATATGAATCCAAACTATCCTAAGCCACTAATCCTTTCTCAGCACAACTAGGGTCCCTGGATAGGGTATTCATGCATGCGCGACTGCCATACGCCTGATTAAAATAGCAGATGCGCCTTTGCTATAGTGCAAATTTATCTGCATCATTAAGATTCCCGTTTCAACCACTACCCGACTAATTTGGTGCATTTCTCGGCGCGTCTGGACCCCTTACGTAGCACTGATGTGTAACCCTGAAGGAGACCCTACTTACCTTTAGATGAGGTCTGCAGTCTGGAGCCGCAGTGGCACTGATATCACCTTAACGGATACTTAGGGCGAGAATCCAGCCTATTCTTGTCAGCCTATTTGACTGTCTATTGCCGTATGTCCTCCTGCACTCCGTTCGTAGGGTGAGGTTTCGTAAAATTAGGCGCCTAAGAGTGACCGCGGAGTAATGGGTCGATATCTTTTGAGATTTCCTCCCTCAGCCTTTCTAGCTCCTTCGGAGTTAGGCAGACATCAGGATAACGCGACTCGACGACAACTCTCACCAGGGCGTTGTTCGTCATCTGTCCAAATGTAAGGCCCTGTATTCACAGAGCCTTCGGTTGCTCGAACTCCCTACTTGGTGGAGTATCTCCGGAGTCCTTCCTCCTCTTGCCCGTGAACCGGGTATGAAGAGTAGCTCCAGATGTTCCCGGCCGATCCAGGGCCCCTCGTGAGGAGCCTTGGCTGCTGTTTGAAAGCCGCGCTTGACGAGCTTTCTTTTTCTGGGCACCATTACGGTCTCTCCTCTTTACGGAGCGCCTATTCATTCCTTTTTCCACCGCGGCAACGTTATTGTTGTCTTCGATGATAAACGTCTCTACTGCCTCTGGAGAGATGGCCCCTATGGAGCCGTCAACCTTTGGCGAAGGGTTAACTGAAGTCCCCGAAACGTAGCCTTCATTTTCAGAACATGTATGAGTGTCACCCATTTTAGTCCCACAAGTAGCCAGGAAAATAAAGAATACCCAATTTAGAGCCCCGTTTTTAGCGTGAGGGTCTACATACCAAGGGATTCGACCCGATGTATCAAAGCCTCCGTTTGGACAACTTTTTCGAGACAACCCCATGTCCGCCTCGATTTGGCGGGGCATGTCGGGGTTTCAAAGGAATTGATAACCCTAGTGTCATTCAGCCCTCAACATGACGATCACATCTTGGCTTGGGAGCATGAGAATTTGCGTCCTCTATATTCTAGGGGGCTTTGCATTTACCACCTGGAAGGATCAGTCCTCAGTTCAAGTCCCGCAGACGAGAGTGCTTCATTTCCCTGGAGCAGCTATGCCTTGCGATATGGTCTAACTACAGGGACCCCTCTAGTTCTTTTTCTTCAGGTCCCTCACCGACTAGACGCTTGAGCCTGCCCACCAACTGTAAGGTCTCGTGATCCCCAGGGAAAGTGTGTTTTATGGATCCAAAAAAAAACTAGATAAGTGAGAAATTTGGTCTTGCGAGTTTTTGTCGCCAAATATTACTTTCTTTCGCTTTCTCTCGGTACAAGTTGTTTCTAATATTGTTAATAGCAAGTTTCTTTTAAAATATAGTTAGAAAGTCGCCGCTTTTCCTAAAAATTTTCACTTTTCAGCTAGAGCGAGGCACTGATCAGTTAAAGTTGAGAAAAATAATTGTTCAAAAAATGTATTGTAATTTTTAATATTTTTCTCTGTAAATCATGATAGACAGTTGCGGTTTGCTCCCAAAATTTCCAATAGTTTTTTTTAATTTTTCTACTTCAGATGAGGTGATTAAACTAAACAAAGATAATTGCTTGAACAATTTATTATTGCTTCTAACTATCTTCTCCCATAGTTATGCTAGAAAAGTGCGGTTTATTCTGATATTCATAATTTTTGTTTAATTTTTGTTAGTGAGGTGATAATAAAAGCAAGTTCACAAACATAACTGTTCAAGGTCATTATTATTCACTGTTATTTATTATTATGATACTAAAAAATTCGGTTTTTTCATAAAATTTGAAGATTTACTTTGATTCAGTTATGAACCAATAATAAATGGAAATCAACAAGAATCATTTCTCAAAACGTTTTCGTTTTAATTAATATTTGTAAAACATTGGCGAGAGAGTAAAATCACTTCCTTCCGAAATAAATGAAATAATATTTTTAAAACTCATTTTTACTGACAGAAAGCGTAAAAAAATAATTTGAAAAACTAAAAACTCGCAAATCACAATTTTTTACCTTTGGGTGTTCTTTGGAACCCACTAAAACAGACTTATGGGGATGCAATTCAAAAAGTAATTTGACACTACTATTATATAGCTAATTGTGAAGAGAATTGTCGAGTCTTAATATTAGACACACAATATTGACAATTCTGAATTATAGTAAAATATTAATATAAACAGGCAGAGCCGTATGAACCGCGTCTTCGAACGGTTTGCCTTGTTAGTACGGTAGTGGTAGAGTTTGCTGGCCCTAGAGTGCCGGCTCTCGAAATCACTCTTTTTGAACTGGCCGGAAACATAACTCGAACAAATCCTCACCGATCGATCTAAAATTCAAAAGTATATTCAAAATTGCTTTCTCCAGCGACGAATGTTGGATTTTTTTCATATCTTATAGTTCTTTTCATAAACAATTTTGTGATGATTTGTTGTTTTATAGAATCGAAAAAAGTTTCGTTTTGTGTTCCAGGTCAAAAATTGCGGGAGTTATGTTAGGTTTTCGGCCATGGACACCTGAAGAAAAAGGGCGCCGACGGAGAAATGCTGCGCAGCCGCCATTTTGTCATGAACGAACTTGAAAAAAATATTTTCTGTACTTTATTACTAATATTATTAGAATGAGAGTGGGAATCAAAAAGCTATGTACTATAGCATACTACGCTTCGGTTGATGATAAAAAAGTGATCTGAAAGGTACCTTCAGACACTCGTTTAATAATTTTACAGATACTTGCGATCCTGGGTAAAGAATCCTACAACTCGAAGATATAAATGGCTGGGTTGGTATGCTGGACGAAGGTACCGTCAAGGTACTTGGTCATTTCAGAGATCCACAAACGAACAGCGACGAAGAAAAATTAATTGGCTCATGCTTAGAAAAAGGCTTGATTATTACAAATACTTGGTTGAGACATAAAATGATCCGCATGAATACTTGGTGCAGAGGCACATTATGATTGACATTGTAGTAACGGGCGAGAGACTGGAAGGGCTAGTAAGAGACACAAGGGTTATGAGAGATTCTGAATGTGGATCAAATCACTACCTCATAGTCTCAGGAATGAAACTATGTCAAGGATGGAGGAAAAGAAGAATTAATAATAAATCGAAACAGACGCGAGTTAAAATAGAGAATTTACAGAAACCAGAAGTACTAATGGTATATCGTGGAAAGATGAACGAATCTTTAGGGGATCACAGAGAAGACTGGAAGAGAGAATTAGACAATAAAAATGTGGAGGGTGCATGGATGACATCGGGATGACATCATTAATAGTACATCTGAAGTGTGCGGTACTGTGGTTGTAGAGAAAAAAACTGAAGATACTTGGTGGAATGACGAAATACTTCATGAAATCGGCTATGATAGTTTCCTTAGAAATGTTGTGCAGATCATTTCTGAAGAAAGAATATCAAAATCAGTCAAGAATTACAATCTATAGACTAAGTTTGATAGTTAATACCACATACGTCCCATCGTACGCTCACGGCTGGTACTTGGCGCTCAGACGCTGACTCCGTTATTTGCAATTTTTTTCTTGCGATTCGAGCAATCCAGCAAAAAGTGAGCCAACCTATCTTCAAGTATCCACCTTAAGGAACATTTTGGTGTATCTTGGGTTTCGATAATTGAGGAACCCTCAAAGGGTAGTAGACCCTCTTCTCTAGTAATAATTATATGTTAACATTATTATCGCTGAATTTAGCTCAAGAATGATTCTTGCAATTTAATTGTAATTTTTTTACTCGTCCATGCCTAAGAATGAAATAAAATAGGTTATCATTCTAAAATTAATGACTGAGTGATAAATATTTGAAATACTTGAACCAAAAGCACACGAAAAATTGAAATACATTTTTACAATTGAAGTAACTGCCAACGGAGCAGCATTTCATTAATTAATTAATAAATCACGTCACGAATACTCTAACTACAACTGATTGCAACGATTTTATTCTTTGTACGATTTCAAGAGTTTCAAATTTGACTTTTTGGCAAGATATCGGGATCAGGTCTCCTGACCAACTGGCGTATGGTAAGGCTGCACAGGAACTTATATTAGCATAATTAACAGCTTTCACAGTTCATCTGGATCAAAAAAATCACTCGCTTGAAAATAAAGAGAACAATTTATTTTTTTGTGATTTCGACCTTTCACCGTGTTGAGAGAATTTTTTTTTTCAAACTTTCAGGGAGTCATTTTGGCATCGATATCACTGATTCATTTCGGCAACGATATTTATAGCCAGATCAAGGCTGAACTATAAATTTTCGTCCGTGTTGTACCAATTGAGGAAAAAAGTGAATCTCGTTGCTTGGACCAACACAACATATAAGTCATTACATATATGATAATTACAAAAAGTTTCAGTGCAAAAACAGATTTTTCGAAAATTAAATTTAAAAAGTTATTTAGCGTCAGTAATTGGAGCCTTGGCAAAGATGAGATTAGATAAGAGAAAAATTTTATTTAAAACTGTGTTCATTGTATGAATAGAGATATGCGTGTTTGCAGAAGTCATTGAACCTAATATTACTTCATATAACAAATTAGACAATGATTAGAATATGCCCACAGTTTGAAAAAAGATTCCTGTATAACAGATTTTTGTTAAAACAACGATATCTCTGCCAAGGACCCAATTGAAATTTATTTTATTATGTTGTCAAATAATTAAGTAAAGGAACTTGCACAAAATACATATATTTCATTCCAGCCGCTCCTAGTCCAATTCAAGGTGGACAACTTTTTGGAAGATTTTTTAGTTTAAGATTAGTAGTAAACAGAAAAGTAGTTGCCTTTCCCAATTCATAATTATCATAAACGTCTACTTTTCCGCCTGGGAAAAAATGTAAAGCAAAGCTTCACTAATTTGAAAATTTTTCGGTTTTGGCACTTTGCCCTTGAAACTTTTTTCAAAATCCTGCAAAAATCTTCACATTTCATAATCAAAGTAAATGGAGGAGAACGAGCGTTTTGAATCAATTCCATATATTCATCCAGCTTTTCGATGCGCTGATTTTTTTGTTTCTGCAAATATGTGCCAAAATTCCTATCTCATTGCCAGTAGTAGTGTCCACGAACTGGAAAGATATATTTAATTTCAATTTGCAAAGAATAGATAATAGAAGCAAAAAATTAAATAAAGTGTAATTTTTATTTTGTCCGGGACATCCATCTGAAAATAGAGTTCTGCAGCTGAATTTGACTTCATCAGACACCTTCCTTATTGCGTACTGAATAGAATTGCATGAAGTGTTTTCTCTTTGTTTTAAAATCCCTTCAAGAAGAGAAAACTTGTAGCTTGTGCCCGTATTGTGTATGTGTACATTAAATAAAGAAAGCCATACCAACCGTTTGTAAAATTGTTCGGATACCTTTAATTCAGGTAAGGGCAAGTTCTGCGCAAAGTCAAATCCGCAACATAGACTGGTATTTTTCCACAGTATTTGCTTCTTCAATGATGAATAACTTTGAGCACTTTCTTTGTGTTTAATCAAGTCTTCACTTGTCACTTTTTCTGTCTCACTTATATAGCAAGTATTGCATACATCAGTTCGAGAAAGTTTGAAAGTGAAGCCGACATAATGGTTGTAATATTAAAAATAGATAGTTTTACTTATTGGTAATTTACACCCGATTTTTTCTAAATAATATTTTTCGAATAATTTGTACAAAGTTTTGAGACCCAACAATGGGTTTTCAGAATATTTAAGGTTCGTAGATTGACGTTTATAATGAGAAGTGCGATTTGGAATTGATTCACAATACTCTTCAATGATTTTTTTTATGTCTTCCGATAATTTAACATGGGTTTCACGTCGCCCACCTGCTAAATTTTTCAAAGGCTGCTATTTAAAATCTGTTTTAGGAGAGTTTCTATTCTCTTTCTACCTGAACAAAGAAATCCGCACAACAATTTTTCACAAATTGGAATGTTTTTTTCGTCACCAGGAAATAACTAAACCAAGTTAATTAATCGATGTTTTGTTTCCGCTTTCGTTTCGACGGGATCTCTACATTTTAACATTCCGCGGAGTATCAAATTCTGCTGATGATAATCTCCGAGGTCCCAAAACTGTTTGTGAAGTTTTTTTTGCTGAGCAATTGGAACGTTTCCCAAACATTTTTCTCGGCAGCAAGCTTCAGTAACTTTAAACATTCTCGCTGGGATTTCTTCTTCTTTTACACCGTCCTTTGTAGTTTCAGGCTTAGAAATATATTTCTTTCCCTACTATATAACACATAAGTTTTGTAAACTTTTTGATGAAAAGAAACGTCTATTCAGTGAATGCCCTTCATCAATTTCGTAATAATTTGATATTTAAAACTTTTTACATTTACAATAGTAGAATTCAATGTAAAAAATTATATTAGACTCTTTGAACTTATTTGAAAATACAAGATTTTTGAGAAAAAGCTATTAAGAAATCAAATGAAAAATAATAATAAGATATTAAACTTATCAGAAAAGTTAATGTTTAATTTTCTCTAATACTTTTGAATAGTACCTTATTTCGGGAACATTTTTTTTTATTCTCTAATCAATTTTCTTCACACCTATTTCTTTTCCTGCCTCGACCCATATTGTGGTTCTTTTTATTTTAAGTAAACTTAGACTAATCTGAACAGAATTCTATATGCTAACACTATTCTACAATAATGCTCCTGTGCATTATGTACGTTAGGAGAGAATCAAAGTAAACCTATGCTCTTTTGTTTTGGTGGCAGGTTTGACCTTCCAATCGTCCTCTGTTATACAGACGTTGATATTGCAGGACGATCAAGTACGCGTACGGGATAGCGCTGAGATCTTAAATCAATTGTGACTTTGAAACTATGAAACATAATTGCCTGATATTTCCCAAAAAACTTCTTCGAATCCTAACAAAAGTTTAGGTGACTGTTAATTTTAATTTTCTGTAAATTCGTTCGACTCCCAAAGCGTTTGAAACTTTCAATATCTAATTGACGCCATGAGAAGAATAAAAATCGTCATAAATTTTCAGTGACAATTCATTTAAATTCTATAAATACAGTTAGTTTTGTTATATGATGGTGCATATTTTTTAAAAGTTTTATTACGAAATTCCTATTATTGTAGAACTTATGACGAGTTGAACACAAAAAATTCGTATTTTGAAATTGGAGAAAAAAGATACATTTCCTTGATTATTTCGGGAACTAATAAAGTCATTACATTTATTTATATAACTTAAAATATGCGCAATAAAAGTTGCTATCAAGAGTGTTATTGAAAAATTAAGATTTGACCTGATTCGACCCAAAGCAGCCATGTGTTGAATATCGAATCGAAGGTCGAATTTCAAATAAAATTCACAAATTCTATTCCAGCTGGTATCAAATGTCAAGAATGTACGACCCTGAATTGAGCTTTGCATGTCGATTTGAAATTTGGGAAAATTTATTTTGAGAAAATAAATTTTCCAAATTATAAATCTGTATATACATCCTTTCATAGTATATACTCAGCTTGGAGGGGATGGAATCATTGTATGAATCAAAGTTTTTATGGTATTTGAAAATTGCTTTTATCCCATAGTCTTCGAAAAACGTTGTCCAGTAGTGATTAACCTTTCGTTGCTGTTGCTTTACTGTGAAAAAGTGACAAAATAATAAAAATAATGAAATTTTTTTGAAGATCAATTTTTTCCTCATTATAAAAACTCCTAGAGATTTTTTGAGACAAATTCAATGATACCCTTGGTTTCTTTATAGGACTTTCTCTTTTATATTTCCCAAATTTCGAATCTATATGTATATCGTTTCGTAGCGTAGAGTCAGCGTGGAGGGGAAGGAAAGGGTGGAACCTTTTCAATAATGCTGATCGCTTTGACGCTACGGTACTGCGGGATTGCATCGAAGTCGCCGCGCGTCTTTCCCTGTGCCACGAAATCCCTCTTCTTAGAATGCAAGCTGACAGAATTCTAGGGACGCAGTAAGCCGAGGCTCAGTATAACGCGATTTAAGTGTATAGCTGAATTCGGGGTCCCCGTATGGAAAAATATCATGAGGGGTCCATGAGGGCAACTCGGGCGTGGCCCCTCATGGGAACATGCTAATTCATGAGAATTCAGCATGAGTATCCCTCATGGGACTGTCATGGGACTGTCATCCATGAAAATGACTCCCAGTGGCTCCCAGTAGAACCGCGGTAAATCACACCAATGACCACGCCTCACAACCATGAGATGGGTGACCATATGGTAATCAAGATGAAGGGATGGCGAAACCCTCGTCAGTCTTAAGGGCACGGAGCGACCCAAGAATGACAGCTCTCTGCATCCATTTCACAAGTGCCTTGGCATTTTTCTGGCACGCGGGTGTGGCTTCGAGGTTACGAACCAGTGATAGTATCGCATCTTCGTGACAGTTTTGACTCTGCCTCGATTATAGATAAAAATGTGAGAGACGATTACCAGCCCGACGAAGAAAATGTTGACGATGCATGGGTCCCTAATTGGAATAAATTTACAGATCAGATGAGATTAAAATGACCAACATTTTCAGAAGTCTGTGGCAGATACAGAATCAGATACAGGTCTGCTGCTTTACTGGCTTCATCGATTTGAGACGACGTAAGTACATTCCGGAAGTAAAAGGTTTAGGTTCTGACAAAGATAAACTGTACCAAGACAGAACAAAAACTCGTCATCAACTTCAGAAAGAGCAGCTCTTGTTGGCTTCAGAGATAAAGGCTTTTTACTTCAATGGCAGAAAAGACGAAACAAAATTAATGGATGAAACAAGTAAAGAAAAAACATGGTAAACAACAGAACGAGAAGAACATACTTCTCTCACTTGAGAACCAGGAAGTACTTATTTAGGATACATATCCTCATCTTCTCCAGATGCAAAAACGATTATACATGATGTCTTTTTGATTCTCTTTGACAAAGGAATTAATACCGCCAATCTAGATTGTGTGGGTTGTGATGGCTTTTATACAAACACTAATAAGCACGCAGGTATAATTCGATTGCTAGAATTGAAATTGGGTAAACCGCTACAATGGAGTGTCTGTCAGCTTCATGGTGATGAGCTGTTATTTAAAGCTTTGTTTATAAAACTTGATAGAGGAACTTCTGGTCCTAACGATCTTTCTGATCCAATCAAGAGGAGTTCAGCTTCTTGTAGAGAACTTCCAGTTGTAAACTTCGATGCTGTCGACAGTCCTAATTGTCCTGTAGTTCACACCTGTGTTTTTATTTCTTATCAAAAGTACCTGCTAGATATATGAAATGCTATCGAGAAAGGAGAGTTTTCTCAGGATCTTGCTCAAAAAAATCCAGGGAAATTATCGCACGCCGGATCGATGAATGTATTCAAAGAGAAATACAAAATAGTGCCTTCTTTGCTCACCCATAAAACCCTCTTCTAGCTATGCTATGTGACAAAAGGGAGAAAATCAGCAAGCTCGGGGCGTCTCTAATAATTTCTCCGACCCATTTAATTGGGAAATTAAAATTAAGTAAATTCGATGTTCCTTCGCTGAATTTTGACGCAAAAGACTATACTGAACTCATCGACTGGAAGAAGTGCAAAATTTCGGAACCGCCAATAATGAGATCGACTGGCAATTGAAAATATCACCTAATTCACAACGACGGACGTAACTCATCTCATTTCCAGAGAAATTTTTCAGCGTCCATGCTATACCTAATCAAGCAGTGGAAAGGTGTGTGGAAGAAGTCACATCCGCATCTTGACAAGCTTACGCCTCTGACGTCAGAGATGGAATCATCCGATCAAGATTCGATAGTCGGAAAAGCTTGCCCATTTTTGAAACGAAATATTATATTGTTTCGAAATTCAAATGGGACGACTAAATGGAAACTAATGTCATAACATGAACATAAATGTATGCTGACTTTGATAATTCAATGACATTATAATGAGCGAATATATGCTTCGATTACTTTGTCATTTGATTTGTTTCAGCATGCATTTTAGGAAATATATCTTACTCCTATGATGTTCACGTGATTGATAAAAGTGATATGACACTAAGCACAAAGCGAAAAAATTGAATTCTGAGGATTTTTTAAATCCTATAAGTCATGCTAACCAGATATATGTTATTTAAATTACTACCTCACTGTACAGGTATAAATGTACGTATACTCGGAAATATTTTTACATTATTTAAACACCGAAAATTGCTTCTGTTGTGAAATGAAGAGCAATAAATCACTTTTAGATATTTTCTTGCAATTCAAAATCAATAACAATGATTCTGATATCGACATTATTCATATATTATTCCTGCAAAATATTTAAAATACATTCTCCTTAACGTACACCAGACATTTCATGGTCAAATAGTCGAGAAAATTGCGGTAACTCTAAGAAAATGGCGAAAAAGTCAATTTTTTTTCGATATTTTGAAATATCAAGGTCACATATGCAGGGAAAAATTATTTGAATCATTTTTTGCTATGTAGGTACACATCTACATGCTTTGAACTATTTCTCCTGATAATTTGTATA
>JAUMHM010077325.1:0-13800 GCA_032362435.1 Melikaiella ostensackeni
GTTTGGATTGATTCGGTTTGGTTTGGATACAGATTTCGGAATAATTCGGATTCGTTAAATAATGATTCGGAATGAATCGTTATCCGAAACTTTCGCCAGGGTATATACTGAATTTTCAATCCGAATGGATCCGAGTTCGGATTAAATTGGATTCATTCGGATTGAAAATCGGTTCAGGTCAATCCGAGTTCGGACTGATTCGGATTCATTCAGATTGAAAATTTTGCTCGGATTGACTCGGATTGGAAGTTCGAATTGAGTCGGATTAATTTTCAACCGATTTAGATCGAACGAAATCGAAAACTTTTTTCGGATTTGTTTGGATTGATTCGGTTTGGTTTGGATACAGATTTCGGAATAATTCGGATTCGTTCGAAATGATTCGGAATGAATATTCATCCGAAACTTTCGCCAGAGTATATACTGAATTTTCAATCCGAATGAATCCGAGTACGGATTGAATTGGATTCATTCAGATTGAAAATCGGTTGAGGTCAATCCGAGTTCGGATTGGTTCGGATTCATTCGGATTTAAAATTTGGCTCGGATTGGAAGTTTGAATTGAGTCGGATTAATTTTCAACCGATTTGGATCGAACAAAATCAAAAACCTTTCGGATTGGTTTGGATTGATTCGGTTTGGTTTGGATACAGATTTCGGAATAATTCGGATTCGTTAAATAATGATTCGGAATGAATAGTTATCCGAAACTTTCGCCAGGGTATATACTGAATTTTCAATCCGAATGGATCCGAGTTCGGAGTGAATCGAATTCATTCGGATTAAAAATTTGGTTCGGATTGATTCGAATTGGAATTCTGGGTTGAATCGGATTGAGTCGGATTAAGTATTAACCGATTTGGATCAAACGAAATAAAAAACTTTTTCGGATTGGATGGGATTGATTCGGATTGGTTCAGATACAAATTTCGGAATGAGTCAGATTGTTCGGAATGATTCGGAATGAATTCTTGTCCGAAACTTTCGCCAGGGTATATACTGAATTTTCAATCCAAATGAATCCGAGTTCGGATTGAATCGGATTCATTCGGATTGAAAATTTGGTTCGAATTGATTCGGATTGAAATTTTGGATTGAATCGGATTGGTTCAGATGCAGATTTTGGAATGAGTCGGATTGTTCGGAATGATACGGAATGAATTCCTATCCAAAACTTTCGTCAGAGTATTTTACCTAAAAAAAAAAAGAAAGAAATTAATCAAAATAGAACAGTTGATGGGTTTTTTAAAAATAAAAAAAGAGACAATAAAGTTAAGAAAAAAACTGTTTTCGTTGAGGATTTTTCCAATTTTTAATGGATTACAATGTTTATTTATTAAATTCTCATGAACAATTATGTACGTATATCATTTTTAAATCTTGTTTTTAACACAAAATTAGACTGTTGAAAATTGTAGAAAATTGTAAATTGAATTTTCAGCAGTTGAAAATAGAAGAAAATTCAAAATTTAATTGTTGAAATTCAATTTTTAATTCTTTCGAATTTAAATAATTGACAATTAAACTGCTAAAATTTAGTTTTCAATTTTATTTAACAAAAAGTGTTAAAAATGTTATATTCACACAATTGTACATGCAAATTTAATAAATAAAAATTTCAATCCATAAAATTTTTTTTTGAAAAAAGTCGATTTTTTCGAAAGCGGGTGGCCGTTTTTTTCTTGAATCTTCAACAGTTAAAAATTCATTTTTTTGTTAACGATTCATCAGTTTGATTCAATTTCGTCTTTTTGGTTTAAAAATTCACTTCCATTGGCTAAAAATCTTATTATTTGGTTGAGAATTTAATTATTTTGTTGAAAATTTGTTATTTTGGTTGAAAATTCAACTATTTTGGTAGAAAATGGAACTGTTTGGTTGGAAATTAACTTTTTTCTCGAAAATTCATATTTTCGGGTTAAAAATTCAACTGTTTTGTAGAAAATTCATCTTTTCGTCTTGAAAAATTTCTTTGAAGATGTTTTTCTTTCTTGACTGAAAAATCTTTCTTGTTTAAAAATTCAACTCTTTTTATTATTTTCGTCTTTTTGGTTTGAAAATTCATCTCTTTTAGTTGAAAATCTTATTCTTTGGTTGAGAATTTAATTATATTGTTGAAAATTTAATTGTTTTGTTGAAAATTTAACAGTTTTGTTAGAAAGTCATCTTTTTTGGTTGAAAATTCGTCTTTTTGGTTGAAAATTCATCCTTTTTTATTGAAAGTTCGTCTTTTGGGTTGAAAGTTCAACGGTTTCGTGGAAAATTCATATTTTCGGGTTGAAAATTCAACTACTTCGTAAAAAAGTCATCTTTTCGACTTGAAATTTCAAAAATTTCGTTGAAATTGTTTTTCTTTCTTGACTGAAAAATCTTTGTTTGTTAAAGATGGTGTCTTTTTGGTTTGAATTTTTAACTCTTTTGGTAAAAAATCTTATTATTTGGGTAAGAATTTAATTTTTCGTTGAAAATATAACAATTTTGTTCAAAAGTCATCCTTTGTAATTGAAAATTCGTCTTTTTGGTTGAAACTTCAACAATTTGGTTGAAATTGTTGTTATTTCTTGACTGAAAAATCTTTCTTGATTGAAAATTCAAATCTTTCGTTCAATTTCGTCTTTTTGGTCTGAAAATTCATCTCTTTTGGTTAAAATCTTATTAATTGGTTGAGAATTTAATCATTTTCTTAAAAATTTAATGATTATGTTGAAAATTTAACAATTTTGTTAAGAACTCATCCTCTCTGGTTGAAATTTCGTTTTTTTTGTTGAACGTTCAACTGTTTGGTTGAAAATTTATTTGTTTTGTTTGAGGGTTCAACTAGTTGGTTGGATATACGTCTTTTTTGGTTGAATTCAACTATTTTTAATTTAAAATTGAAATCTTTTTTGACGGAAATTCAACTACTTGGTTGAATTTTGAACTAATTTGTTAAACATTCTTTTTCTTTTGTGAAAATGTATCTTCTTTAGTTGAAAATTAAACAACTTGGTTGAAAGTATAAGTCGTTTATTATCAATTCATTGTTTTGTTTGAAGATTTATCATTCTAAGTGAAAATTTATCTCTTTGGTTGAAAATTTATCCTTTTTAGTTGTAAATTCAACTATTTGGTTAAAAATTCATGTTTTTGGTTGAAAATTCGTCTTTTCTGGTAGAAAAATGTTATATTTACATAATTTCAAATGAGAATTAAATAAATAAACGTTTCAATCCATAAAAGAAGAATTTTGAAAAAAGTCGATTTTTTTCGAAAACGGGTCACCATTGGCAAATAATGTTTTGGCAAATTAGTAGTCATACATTGGACTCTCAGTAAGGAATCTATGAGATTTAAGAAAAAATTATATACGTACAGAAAAGTATGAAAAAAAATTCTCTTTTAAACACCTTCTTTTTTAGTTTAAAGTATTGTTCACACTGCTTTATTGTTTAAAGAATTAATTTTTGACTGATTTGAAAATAATACTTTTTAAATACTTTTTTATTTTTGAAGATACTTTTTTCTTCGAAAAGATTCTTTTTTGATACTTTTCTTAGTTCTAAACAGCACTTCGAAGCCTGATATTGGCACTCACTATTTTTAAAAAATATTTGTGCACAAATCTGTGATTTGTGAACAGAAAACAAATTTTTCTCGGCATAATTGTTACGATTTGATGTATGAGAGTTATCTAGAAACGAAAAATCTATAAACAAATAATTTATGTTGTTGTAAGCGAATTTTAAAAAACAAATAATCAAAGTCTAGTATTTCCATACGGGGAAAAAATCTTTCTTGTCTGAAATTACCGCAATACGTTATGAAAATTTTACCCAGTACTAAGAAATGCTATAAATTAACCATTTATATTATTATAAATGAATTATATTAAGAAATACCTAATTATTACAATATCAGTTGTTATTTTGTGGCATTTTTCACAACTAGTTAAAATTTACATAACATATTACAATAATTTAAGTGAAAAAGAAACCTTTTTTTCTATGCGATAATGTTATAATTGAGTATGAGTTAATATTATCTATTTATAACAATATAAATTATATAAATAATAATATAAATAAATTATATTGTACAATATAAATTATTACAACAGGAAATTTCGTTAGGAATTGTATTATAATTTTTACCTTAGGACAGGTAGTTTCCCTAAAGAATTATAATATGACTTGGAATAGAGAATTTTTGACATGGAACGGGAATTTTGGAGAAAAATTCTAATTCTGAATTATAAAAAGGAAATTTACAAAAACAGTTCCTGTTCCAATTGAGAATTCGTCAGATTTCGAAAATTTCTTGTTCCAAATCCAAATTTTTTTGAATTTAAAAATTCTTTTTTTTTGCCAACAAAAATTTGCTAGAATTTGAAACTTCCCTCTTTCAAATTCTTTATTAATTAAAAACTTTCCTCTTTCAACTTTTTAATTCTGATTTGAAAAAAGGGAATTAAAAAAAATCTCTGTTCAAATTCAGAATTATAATCCTTTTACAAAATTCTCTGTTCCAAATCCGAATTGTAAGTCTTAGGACTAAAAGTTATCTGATGTTCCAACTCAGAATTTTAATTCTTTTCCAAAATTTCCTGTTCAAAATCAGAAAGCTTTGAAATCTTTTAAAATGTTAAGAAATCTCTTGAAATCTCAAAAAATCGTTTGAAACCATTCAAATCTTTTGAACTCTTTTCAATGGAAATAAATTTTGTGTTACTGGATGACAAGGTTGTCCACAGAATTTTTATTATTTTAAACTTTTTAAGTATATTTTTACATTGGAATAGCCTATCAATCAATTGTCTTACAGATAAGAAATATATATTTTCATTAATATTTTCTTCATAAAGTCATCATCAAAATATTATGCTTCTTCTAATAATAAACCCGTGTTACCGGATAACACCGAATTGTTGTACGATCTTTTTCGGGCTTAAAAATCGGTTATTTTGGTCACATAAAGACATATTACGTGTAATTGAATTTTCACATCTTGAAAAATATTCAATAATCTTCGGTTGATAATCAATTTAAGTGGGACAATTAAACTCTTAAATCATTCAATTTATGAAAAACTGTTTTGTCACCGAATGACATAAAAACTCGGGAACATTTGAAAAGTATATAATACTTTATAATTATAATTAGAAACAAAGAATAAACTTTATTTTCGAATTTTGCAATTGATTCTGAAGTTACATGTGTATTGATAATATTAACTTGAGTTTTCTTTTACGAGATATAACGCCATACATGTGAAAAAATATGGTAAGGGACACGTTACTGAATGGCATTTACTCATATTTGATCGAATTTATTTTGGTACTGATTAAAGTAAAAATAATTGGGACATAGGGTATTGTGGAAAAATAGGCCTTATAAAACCCCGTAATTTAAAAAATCATTCCTTTAAACACAAGCGTATAATTTTCCATATTTTCATGCATATATTATACAGATATTAGATACACATTACTATGTTATGTACATTGTAAAATATTCTACTGCAAATTGGGAACTGAAAAATTCATTTAAGCAATAAAAGGATGCATGATATTTCCATAGCATTTTACGTACTTAAAATAGCGCTCAAGTCAATGAATACTAATTTTACTGAAAAATAATAAAAAATCAAAGAAAGATTCCATCATATGATGGTTGTTTAACACATAATCCATGCATTAAATAATAAAAAAATATCAACTTCGGAAACTCATGAAATACATTTATTAATTATAACTTATTATATATGTAAAGCTATAAATTTAAAATACAAAATTATCTATTAACATTATTGAAATTGTTGATCTTGCCATTTTTTAAAAAGAAGAGTATTGTATGAATATTCATTCGACACACATTTCCCAAGACGTAGTTCAACTCTAAAACAGATGTTAAAAAGCTAGAAAGCTGCCTCTTGAGTTTTCATTTCAGAAGCCTAAGCTTGTGAAACTATATTGTTAAAATTAATTTTAAAAATTTATTTCATACTTACGAATAGTCACTTTTGAATTTTTTATAAATGATCCATTCTTTCTGTTTTAAAATTTTTTTAAAAATCAAATTCAAAGGAAACGTAAAACCCTCTGGGAAATAATGAGGGTAAGAAAGTGAGGAAAAGTGCGTCTACTTTTAGTTTTTCTATTAATAGCGGGCGGGCTTGCCCATGATTCAAGAGTTGACTCTAAATCCATTTTGAAGTCTGCTTTCATACATGTGAACCTAGATTGATGGAAAATATTATTTTCAAAATAATATTTCTGTAAAGTAATTAGTAATTATTATTTACTTCTGAATTGGAATTTTTAATTAATTGATAAGGAAACAAAAAATTGAGATACTTTTTATCTAGTCTTTGCCAAACTTTATAACCATTTTACTTTTGAAAGGAACGAAAGGAACTCCATATATCGTGTGTGGGTCATTACCAAAACGTTGTGAATTGTAAGTCCCGGTAATTTGGTACTTAGTGAAATTAAATTAATAAACAAAAATTTCAATAAAAAATATAATTAAAATGACGACGATGTGATTTTAATGGAAGATTGTTGAAAAGTATTATAGATATATTGATAGAATGCAAGATTCGTGGGTTTTTCCAAGAAAGATATTCAATATTAACAAGATAATATGTAATAAAAAATTTTATGAAAAGACTAACTTTTATTTGATATTAAAGATTTTTTGTTTTAATAAGAAAATGTAAAGATTTATCAAAAACATTTGATAAGAAATTTTATTCTTATTTTTACGTATTTTTTGAAAATTTTCATTATTAATTACTGTAGTTTTCCTATAAATTACCCCTGATGAGGAAGTATGAATTGGCTTCGAAACATGTTGGTCCCCAGTAGTATAAAAAGACGGAGAAAAGAAAAAGTATGAGGTTGGTTTTGGATGACTCTCTTTTTTCTCTCACTTTTTTCTTTTTGTTGTGTACATTTATTGTACATTTGTCTCTAATGAGCCAAAAAAGTGGGTAGTCTCAAAGTCTATTTTTGAATTGTGAACTTTTTGGGTGTTCTTTTTTTGTACACAAAAAAATTTTCATAAGAAAATAGATTTTATTTCGGTCTTTAAGAAATAGTAGATTTGTATTAAATTTAGTGACACACACCTTAATTTAAATCGCAGTTTGAATTAATTCTGTGGATACATTTTAAATTATATAATTGAAATGCATGGAAGAATAATTTTCTAATTAAGTGTAATAATACGGATTGCAGAGACTGCGTGGGTGAAAATAACGCAGGTCGGTAATCTCGACTCTGGGCGTAGCGTTTGTGAGGGTGTAAACTATAAACTTTACCTCTCGTAAATTTCTGCAGGCTAAGATTTCCGGTTGCTGCACATATGCTTAATGAGTGTGTGCTTATTCGGTTAGCCGCCCAACGAAACTCTATATATGTTCTCATTATTCCATCTTAAAAATTGTTTAAAAATATTTTTTTTTAAATTGAAATCTCTAATAAATTTAATCATTGTTACATTTCATAAAGATCGAAATGAAAACTTTCTTATAAACATTTTTTGTGTACTAAAAGAGAACACCCAAAAAGTTCACAAATCGAAAATAGACTTCGAAACTACTCACTTTTTCGGCTCATTAGAAACAAATGTAAAATAAATGTACAACAAAAGGAAGAAAGAGGGAGAAAAAGAAAGAGTCAACTAAACCAACTTCTCACTCTCTCTTTTCTTCGTCTTTTTTATACTACCGGGGACCAACATGTTTCGAAGACAATTTAGACTTCTTAATCAGGGGTAATTTATAGGAAAACAACAGTTAAAAATAATGGAAACATGAGATTAGAAAACCATTATTACCTGGAAATAAAAAAGAAATAATTAATAGCAGTTCGTTATTTTGAGACATATTTCATTCCTTGATTGAAATTGATTTGCATATAGGCAAAATTCTGTCAAAAACTACAGTCAATGTATCCAATTAATGACTCCATCCCAAATTGTGTTATACATCGAAAGATCTCTTTTTCTCTCGTATGTAAGCCCAATTTTTCTAGCACAGAAATCAAGATACTTGAGATCTCACTTCTTTTAAATGCAGCTCGCACAAAAAAATCTCTAAAATGTCCTCAAAAAGGTTCTGAAGAAAATAAAAAATTATTCACAATATTTGAATATTTAACTAAATAATATAAATTTTAAACCAAAAATGGAATGGTTAAATTTTCAAAAAAAAAATGAATGTTTAACCAAAAAAATGTTAACAAAATAGTTAACTTTTCAATGAAAGAGATGAATTATCAACTAAAATGATGCATCTTCAACACACAAAAAAAAACATTTTTAACAAAGTAATTCAACTTTCAACCAAAAATGATGAATTTTCAATAAAAAAGGTAATAGTTAAAATTGAAACCAAAAGAGATTTTCATTTTGAATCAAATTCAGTTGAACTCGACCAAAAAAGACAAATTTTCAACAAAATAGGTAAATTTGAAACCAAAGATGAATTTTCAACCAAGAAAATAATTTTTCACGAAAAAAGACTAATTTTCAACAAAATACATGAATTTTTCTTCAATTGAAAAAAATAATTTTGAACGAAAAAAGATGAATTATTAACAAAACATCCAATAGTTGATACTTTAACTAAAAATATTTTTATTTTAAATCAAAAACAGTTACATTCAACCAAAAAAACAATTTTTCAACAAAATAGTTGAATTTGCAGTCAAGAAAGAAAAAAAAAGTCAACCAGATTGTTGAAGTTTCAAGCCAAACAGGCGAGTTTTTAACAAAATACATGAATTTTAACTTAAAAAGATCAATTTTTAAACAAAAATGGGGTAATTGGATTTTTAATTGAAAAAATTAACTTTTAACGAAAAAAGCTGACTCCTCAACGAAAAATGTAACAGTCGATATTTCAACCAAAAAACAGTTTAATTTTTAATCAAAAACTGATATATTCGATCAAAAAAAAATTTTTCATCAAAATAGTTAAATTTTCAGTCAAGAGGGAAAAAAAATCCACCAGATTGTTAAAATTCTTAAGCCAAAAACGCGAGTTTTCAACAAAAAAGTTGATTTTCTACCAAATAATAAAATTTATATCCAAAATTATGAATTCTCAATGAAAAATGTAATAGATAAAAATTTCAACCAGAAAAGACAAATTTTCAACAAGATTGTTTAATCTGAAAGCAAAGAGGTAAATTTTCAACAAAATACATGAATTTTCAACTGCAAAAGATCAATTTTCAATAAAATAATGCAATTTGAAATCAAAGAGATGATTTTTCAAGCAAAAACATTGATTTTTCACCAAAAAGAAACGAATTTTAAACAAAATTCATGAATTATCAACTACCAAAGACACTAAAAACAAAAAGCACTAATAGTGTAATAGTTAATATATTACAACCAAAAAAAATTTATTTTTGTATCAAAAACAGTTTAATTCAACCAAAAAACTAATTTTCGGTTAAAAATTAACCGAATGAAATGATTTCCTTTCAAAATCGTTCAATTTTAAACAAAATAATTAAATTTTCAACCAAAAAAGATGAATTTTCAACTAAAATAATAAGTGAAATAACTGGAATAGTTGAATTTCCGGTTTAAAAAATTCAT
The DNA here is from genome assembly GCA_032362435.1 of Melikaiella ostensackeni. Classification (NCBI taxonomy): domain Eukaryota; kingdom Metazoa; phylum Arthropoda; class Insecta; order Hymenoptera; family Cynipidae; genus Melikaiella; species Melikaiella ostensackeni. The sequence goes on from JAUMHM010077325.1 coordinate 9,591, forward strand.
TACCAGCCAAGGAGAAATGATCACCTGAGACGGGGAGTTTTTTCGAGTTTTTTAGTTACTTCAGAGGTTTTTCTAATGTAATATACTTGTTTCTTTGTATGATTTTTTCTAATCTCTTCTGTTAATTCTTGCACAATAATTTAAATAAATGCACAAAACTGGGAGTCTTTTCAAGTTTTTCAAAATTATTAATCATTGTTTCGAAAATTTTTTCACTTTTTTCTTTGCATGATTTTTCATAACATTTTTTTTTTATTTTTGAATTTTTTTATTATTCCCTAAGATCATGTGAAACCGGAAGTTTCTTCAAATTTTTCGAAATTTCTAATGATTAATCAAGAATGTTATCGGGCTTTTCTCTACTTGACCCAAAACTCTTTTACTTATATCAATATTTGAATAATTCTATTCAAATATTGACTTTATAACTAGTGAAAAATGTCTCTCTAGGTATATGAGATAAGGAATATCAGGCCAAGTAGAGGAAAACACGATAACATCTTTAATTAATAATTAATCAATTCGACAGATTTGAAAAGACTCCCGGTTTCACGTAATCGGAGGAAATATTAAAAAATATGCACATAAAATAATATGCTAATAAAAGCATTTAAAATAACTAAAAATAAAAATTTGAAAAAAACTGCCAGTTCTATGCATACATTAAAATTATGCAAATATTAAATGAAACTATTATGAAAAATCATGCAAAGAAAAAATTATATTACAAATATATTTGAAAATCATTTGAAATAACTAAACAATTAAAAATTTTAGGAACTTCCGGCTCTATGCATTCACTTAACTTATGCAAGGAAGAAAATATATTTGAAAAAAACCACGAAAAACCATTTCAGAATCGAAATTCATCAAAAGTAATGTTAATGTAGAGAAAAATGAAAGAATGGACAATTGATTTGACAGTATTCAAGCGATTAAAAAACATTTAATGATGCAAAAATAATGAATTAATGAAATTACCAAGTTAACTTTTTCTGATTTTAAAAATGTGAACTACACCATTACTAAATAATCTTTTGAATATCAAGAGTTTGAAAAGTTTTGAAACAATAAATGGCAATTATTAATTTCGAATCAAAAGGGTTTGAAATTTTAAAAAATCCGAATATAATAATTTTAGATTAGGTAAAATTTGGAAAAAGGACAATATTTCGAATGGAAAGAAAAAGTATTGAATTTGTACTATTTCTAAATAAAAGCGTTTAGGATTGTATGATTTGGAATTAAAATTGTCTAAAATTTGCAAATTTTAAAACAGAAGCTCTTGGAATTTAAATATCTCGCACTAAAATTTTGAAAATTCGACAATTTCATTAGAAAAGAGTTGAAATTGTATCATTTCCAATTTAAGCCGTTGAACATTGAACAATTTTATTTTGAATTGAAGAATTCCGAAATTCAATTATTTCCGATTAATATTTCAAAAATAGGACGATTTCAAAACGTTCAAAACTGAATTATTTCAGATTAGAATTTTTAAATTTGGGTCATTTACACTTCAAAGTAATTAAAATTGTATCATGTCTAATTAGAAGCATTCAAAATTGAATAATTAATCATTTTTAACGTTTGAATCTAAAAAATTTTGAATTCGAGAGATTAAAATTTGACAATTTGAAGTTGCAAATTGGTTCTGCATTATATTTTGTTCCCTGTTGAAATATCTGAAATTAATTTTCTATTCATTTCAAATCACGTGTTATCGATAACTTAGATTTTTTTAATATTTAATAAGATGTATTGAAATTTTGTTCAATTTAACATGAAAGTAATTTTATATTTCCACGATTTTCAATTAACAATTTTTGAATTTCACTTATTTGAATGTTTACAAATTAAGTAATGGTTATAGAAATGGGATACGTGAAAAATTGAAAATTTTATTAAATTATTGAGATTGCCTGAAATTTGAAGCTTTATTGAAACAGTAAGTACGAAATATTATGAAACTTTAAAATAGGTTGCGTCATCTTCAATCAACCTAATTTATTTACAACTTTTGGCTTTAAAAATGATAAACAAGAATTATTGACATAATTATTCTATTTTACATACTGTATTTATTTCGCTAAGTCAAATAATTTTTAATGAAATTATTGTTTGATTAAAATAAGTTTTTAGTTGAATATAACAAAATACTTCTTTCGTTTGAAAGAAAACTTATTTGGACCAATGAACTATATCTTTAATTTAAATAAAATAAAAACAACCAAGAAATTTCTTTAAATCAATCAAAATGAAAAAATTTCAACGCAATTGAAATATTCTAGATGTAAAAATTAACGAAACTAGAAAAGTTCAGAAATTTTAAATTACGGAAATTGTATCATTACCGAAATTTTATGAATTTCAAAATTTCAAATTCCCGAAAAAATAAAATTTCAATATCTTGTATTTGTTTGCATAGTACATGTTTTATTTTACATATGGGAATTTTAAATATTCGGGAATTTTAAATTTTGCGAATATACTCATTTCGACAATTCACTAATTTCAGGAATTTGAAACTTCGGCATTTTTTAAATTCGGGTTTTGAAATTTTGGTAATTATACAGTTTTGAAAATTTAAAAATTTCGGTAATTTATAATTTCTAAAATTTTTTTTACGACTGGAAAATCCTGCAAAATGAAACTTCCAACTCTGGACACTTCGATAAAAAGAAGAGATTCGGAATAGGAAATTCCCAAAATTATAAAATTGCCGACAATTCAAGATTTTCGAATATTTAAAATTCTTGAAATTACAAAATTTCTGAAGAAATTTTTTTTATTTTGTACCTGTTGGAATAATATTTCATTTTACAACATATGGGAATTTGAAATTTCGAGAATTTTTAAATTTCGACATTTTGAAAATTTGGGTTTTGAAATTTCCGACGGCTAATGATACTACCGAATTTGGAAATTCGCGAATCCGGAATATGAAAAAATTGTTGAATAATGTTATAAAAGATAACGAAATACTTCTATTTGATGAACACATTTTGTAAATTTATTTCCTTTTGGGGAATATTTCAATTAGGGAGTTTTACATTGTCGGCATTCTTAAATTCCCAAAAAATTCTCAAGTCCAAAATAGTGCTTAATCATATTATAATACATATACCATTTGCAAAAGATTGCGTCTAGTCATCTGGAAAAATTGATGTAGCTGGAAAAGGGGATAGACTAGTAGTCCCGGAATTTCGAGACGCCTAGCCAAACTTATGAAAAATATTTGAATACTCATTCCGAATTTTGGATGAAATTTTTTTTTATAAATTGTTTTTTTGGCTCCATTTAACATCAAACGTATTCGTGATACACGAGGAACATATTACGAAGCACATAGACAGCTGAAAAGTAAATAATTAATTTTATAAAATCCTTATTGTAAAATGAAATTAGAATTTGAAATTTGGAAAGATATAGTCAACAATAATATAAATTGACACAAAAATAGGATAATTTTTGGAAAGGATTTCGTTCACCATTGGGGGGGGGGTTCAAAAATTTAAAAAATCTTTACATTCATTTTCAATTTTTTGTTCTTCTTGTGTTAAAAATGAATCACGTGGAAGGAGAAATAAATCAGATAATATTTAGAGATAGCTCATCGCGAATTTGTTTGCTTTTACAGAAAGTCAATTTTTCTCAAAAACGGCCGATCATAATGCAAAATTATAGACAATATAATAAATACGTCTCACTAAACCTATATTGCAACTAGGGGTCGAAGAGCCCCCAGCGAAATTTCGACCTCAATTTGAAGTCATTATTCTGAATGACATCGAACTTGTGGTGTCATTGTAAAAATTTAAAATCTGACATAAAAATTATGAAACTATGTTCTGAATGTCTTGAGAAGTGACGTTGAATTTTTTTCAGATATGTGAAGAAAATTTATATAGAGAAGCATTAATTATCTATTCCACTTACTGAGACGTCTTTAATATACGATTGAATTATTTTTATGTTGTTAGAAACCAATTTTTCAAAAATAGTAACTTTACATGTTTACATAAATTGTTCTTCAAGAACCCAAAGACAATTAAAATGTGTAATAGACATCACAGTAAGCAGAATATATGATTAATGCTTCCTTATAACAATTTTCTTTGCATATATCCTAAAATATGCATACAGGGTTTGATTGAAAAGTAATGAGCCTTCCCGCGCGGAGCGTCTGCCAAGCGATCAACCGAATCGG
>JAUMHM010077355.1:0-13799 GCA_032362435.1 Melikaiella ostensackeni
CTGGGTCTTGTCGATTTTTTCCCAAGTGTATTTCTATGCTAAAGAAGCCTACAAATACTCATCTACACATGCTCAAAAAAAATTTTTAACCACAAATAAAGAAAGTAATTCTATTAAAAATCAAATTTCAAATTTGGAAAATTTGGTGTAATTCTAATTTCGACTCCTGGGTCTTGTCGATTTTTTCCCAAGTGTATTTCTATGCTAAAGGAGCCTAAAAATACTAAAAAAAATGTTTAAACAACAAGTTATAAACATAATTTCATTAAACACCAAAGTAAAAATTTTAAAAATTCGCTGTATTAACAGTTTTTATTCCTGGGCCTTGGCGATTTTTTTCCTAGTGCATTTTTGTCACTGGAAAGTTTTCAAGTACCCAAAAAAATTCTTCTCCTATTTCCAAAGGTGGTAAGAATTTTTTCCGAAAACAGGGGTGATTTAAATAGGAATTATCTGTTAGAAAATGATTGATAAAAATTCGCGAAAAATTGGGACGACTTTCTTGACCTCCAGGTATGTAAAAAAAAATTGAAACTTGAGACAATTGAAAAACTCTGCAAACAAGAAATTTTTTATACATTTTTATTGAAGGCGGGTGGCCAAGCTGCAAGTCTTTTGATTCAAAATGACTTATACTTTTTAAGGACCCCAATACGCAACTTTTTTGCGTTGGTACGAATTCGAATTCCAGAATTTTTTATTTTTGTCCCACCCTAATATGTATAAGCAATAAATTATATACATATATTGTAACATTCAAGTTTTAATTTATAATAAATAAATTCAATTTTTCTAGTTTTAAACTTAAGTTGGCTTGAATTGTTATACTAAAAGTCATGGGTTGGCACGCGTGGGTGAGAAGAAACTCTATTTTCACATGAAAACTGGTTATTTATTATAATTTTTCAATATATTCATTTTTACAAACAATATAGTATCTGGTCTTATCTAATTTTTTTTTCTAATAATTTTATTTAAATTATTTTTACTGATATTTCGCAAAGGCGAATCCTCGCAATTCTTTTTATTAACTCTAAGCCGCTGTTCGAGGTGGTCTACTCTCTGGAATTTTATGCTTTCTAATTCTTAACAATTCTTATTTGACCTTACACTATAGGAGACCTCTATCTATTCTACTTCGCTTACTTTATTTTTATTCTCAATACGACTAATTTATTCGCAGAATTATTTCATCTTTTCGAATTTTTCTTACATTATCAATTCCCACTCTACCGTTAAATGCTAAGAGAGTTGCTTTTCTTTTGTGCAACCTCTAAAAAGAAAAGAAATTTTTATTATGCTTCTATTTTCCTTGAGGATAAAAAGTCTTGGTTCGTTTATTAATAATTTCACAATTTCGCAGTTTGACAGATAACATAGATTTGCGGATAGACCACGTTTCGTATCGCTCTCGAGACAAAAAGTTAAAGACAACCTAACTCTTTGGGTCCAGGCCCTCAGTCGCGTAGCGGGGTTGCAGGGATCTTTCTCCCACTGATGGAAGGGAAGTACACTTCTATTCCACAGTTGAAGAACTTTCCTTACGGCAAGACTCCCAGAATTAGGAAGATCAAGTTCTATTTCTAGTCCTTAAAGCTTGTTAGCAGACTAACACTTGTGCCCAGAAATGAGGTCGGATGCCTCACCCTTGAGTCGCTAGCTTCGTGCGCCACACGGCTGAGCACCAGCCGCCGACTTCTTCTGAGATGTTTGCGCTCACCCTTTTTATCTCGCGAGCTCACCACTTGGGTTTCCCGTGTGCGAGGGTGGGACTGTTCGAGCGCGCGCTGTGTTGTGTTGTGTTGTGTTGTCTCATTTTCTTTAAGAAACAAAATATTTAAAAGGCAAATGATTCTGTGACTTGAAGATGCACTGTATGGCATCGAAAAATATTTAATTGTCGTTACAAAATCATTTAATGATTGATTGAAGATGCCGACATCGTAGAATACATTGTTTATCTTATTATAATTACAACAGATTTCGGGTATAGGTGCATGTGAGCCATATTCTGATCCACGAAATGCAATTTTGAACAAGCCAGGATGTGTATTCCGTATCTCCCTCGAAGGAATATCAAAAGAAATTTGTTGTAGTAAGGAAGGACTATCTAAATAAGAATTTAAGAGCTTGTACAAAAAAATTTGTCCAGCCTGAAACCTTCTATATTCGAGCGAATCTAGATGTAATAATTCAGATATGGTTTCCAAATAGCCTGTTTCTTTAGAAATTCCTAATCTGAATGCAATTGACCTCAAGAATCTCTTTTGCACAGATTCTAGTTTATCCGTATATAAAGCTTGATAAGCGTTCCAACCCACTGACGCATATTCAAGTATTGGACGAACTATGGATATGATCAGGGTTTTTAAGGTGTTAATTTGGCGAAAATCTCTTGCTACGCGTAAAATAAATCCTAACATATTTGAAGCTTTTAATACTATATTTCGTATGTACGGAGCAAAAGTTACACTGTTGTCTATGAGAACGCCTAAATCATTCATCATTTCCAATACCTGAAGGACCGACCCATACAGCATATATTGAAAATCGAAGTTTTTAATCTTGCGCGAAAAGGTGATACCCGAGCATTTACTTACGTTAAATGGCATATCATTGACTTATAACCGATGGCTCATGTTATCTAGATCTTTTTGCAATAATTTTGCATCTTCAATTGATTTGATCGCGCAGAATAATTTCAAATCATCAGCATAAAGTAAAAATCTTCCAAAAGTTATAGCTTGTACAATATCATCCATGAAGATAGTGAAAAATATAGGTCCTAAATGTGAGCCTTGAGGAACAGCCGATGCAGGACAAAAACTATCTGACTTATAAATACCAATTTTTACATATTGAATTCTCTCCTTCAAATTACTACAAGGCCAATTGAGCAGTGATCCTCTGACACCATAGGCCTTCAATTCAGACAAAAGGATCTCATGGTTTATGTGATCGAATGCTTTTGCGATATCAGTGTATATCGCATCTACTTGATGACCCTTATCCATAGTTTCCGTAAGAAATTCTCTAAAAACTGTGAGATTTGTAATTGTGGATCTACAAGGCCGAAAGCCATGCTGTTCGTCAATAAAAATATTACTGAAAGAATATTTTAGACAATCTGCTATAAAACTATCTAGTATTTTGGAAGCGACGTTCAGTATGGATATGGGCCTGTAGTTCCTTACAAATTGTTTTGGTCCCGCTTTACATATTGGTATTATTGATGAGACCTTCCAGCGTTTTGGAACAATACCGCATTTCAAAGAGTAATTGAATAGAAAACTTAAAGGTTCCGAGAGTACACTACTACACTCCCTGAGAAAACGAGGTGGCACATTATACAATCCTGGTCCCTTGTGAGGATCTAGGTCAGATATTCTCTTGAAAACCTCCTGTGGAGATATTTTAAGTTCGGACAGTCCAACGTCATGGTCAAAATTTATAGTATAATTTTAGAATTGGTTGTTTATGTGTACAGAATTAAAGTATAGCGCGAAGACATTTGCAATATCTTTACCGTTATTAATTTCTATATCATTATGAACTATATTTCTTGGGACATTTGTGTCCTTCAACTTTTGATTTACAAAACGCCAGAAGGCCCTTTATATTCTCTTGTACATTGCTTTTTATATCACTGGTATACTGAAGATATAGACTGTCACTCAGGGGTTTTCATCTCGATCTTAAGGAACTGAAACTTTCATAATTATTTAAAGATTGATTTTGCTCAAATCTTTTATGGGTAATCTTTTCCAGTCTAGTAAGGTTTTTTAACTCATCATTAAACCACGTGGAATATGTTGAAAGGAAGAATTTTTTAGTAGGCACATATAGTATTTCTCAATCGCAAAATTAATATGATAATAAAAATTTTCAGTTAAAATTTCAATATTGTTTGAATGTAATTCATTTTGCCAATCAACTTCCGCGAGGTACTCAAGGATCTTTTCGTAGTTAGCATTAGCAAAGTCTGAAAATAGGAAAATGTCATTTATTGAAGAGAAACCATCAGGCAGAGGAATTTTTAATTCTAAGTGTGGGTGAAATCCGTCACGCTTAATTAAAGTATCCATTGTCATTTGGATATTTATAAGACTGATATTACAGAAAATTAAGTCTAAGAGCTTGCCCTGACAATTTTCTATGCTGTTCAGTTGCCTAAGATCTAAAAATGCATACCTGTAGATGTTAGATATAGTTTCGGCCGCATCTAGTGTTGTATCTTTAACTGAAGAACCCCTGTCCGTTAAGACATCTCCATTATCAGTATACCAGGAAATACCAGGAAGATTATAATGGCCTGTAAACAAGAGTTTCGCTAGCGGAAACTGTCGGGTAACATCATTTACTGATACAATATGCTTATTGTAACTTTCTATAGGAGAAGCAGATGGATAATATAAAGAACAGATTATATAATCGATATGAGCAAGTCTAATTTTGACAAAAATTTGTTCGATAGAATTTTCTAAAATTAATGTTTCATTACTGACTATTTTTTCACTTAAGGCAATTAGAACACCGCCTCCCTTCGCAAAAATACTTGTGCTCGGAGATCTGTCCTTCCTGTAAATGTGGTAGTCTTGAAGACCGAGTTCGGCGTCATTTATACCTTGATGTAGCCATGTTTTTGTTAAAATTATGATGTCCCAGCGCGTCGACGATGTTGATACTGATGTTCTCAGGTTAAGCAGCTTTGTCCTAAGTCCTCGTACATTTTGGTAATAAACTGAGAGAAAAAATGGTGACGTTCTTATTCCTGGTTTGCTGTTGATCCGTTTTTTTTTGGCTTTGAGGGTTGAATATCAACGATTTTAGGAACACCATTAAAGAATCTGATAGTTTTAATTGTTGAACCATCATTTTTGAGATTCTGGAGTTCTGCTTCCAACTTCTTCAAATGATCTCTTTGTTGCTGTGTTTGGTCTGCATGAAAGGAAATCGGACCATCGTTTTTCGATTTTTGTCGAAGAAAGTTAATAGCCGAGGCTGTATCTTTAAAGATAACCTTAACTGGTCGACTTGTTTGAGTTGATTTTTTTCCCACCCTGTAGATTTTTAGGCCATCCAGTGATATATCGAGTTTGACAAAAATATCGTGGAGTTTAGATTTGTCGTCATCAATTGATGATCAGATTGATTCGGCAGTACTTGCAGTGGATTCAGGCACTCCAAAAAAAATTATATTTTTAGATCTAACTTGACGTTCCAAGACTTCAGCAGCAAGGTCATTAGAATGAGAAGACAAGCCCGCATTTTCGATATCAGTTAGCACTGTTTCCACAGTATCCAATCTTACCTTGATTTGTTCCACGGATTGGTCAGTAACTTTTTGGCGATCAGAAACCGTACCTAGTTTATCAGGGAATTTTTGCATGGTTTTATTGATATCATCTTTATTTTTGGTGAGTTCCCCCTTTATCGTAACAAGATGTTTTTCTAATAATTTAGTCATCAGAGCTTCCAATGCTTCATTGGTTATCATTAGGTTTGGAGAAGCTGACCTGGATTGTGGGCAGCATTTAGAGACAACTGCTTTTATGACTTTTTGTCTATTGTAACAACCTTCATGATAGAACGTACCGCAGCTGGTACACTTTATACCTGTGCGTGGATTGCTACCACAGTGTGGGCAGGGGCGCTCCGTTTCATTGGGGCCCAAAACGGTCAATTTGATATTAGGCACGTTGGCCGGCATGATAAAGAGTGAGAGCCACTGGTGCGGCAGCTGTGAAAATCACAATGGACTGGGACGATGTTTTTACTGTGTTTAGAATTGTAATTTTCGAGCCAGCGAAAAACAATAAGAGGCACTCGGGAAACTGTACTTATAATAGTTTGTAGGAGAAAAATTAAAATTTCAAAAGATCCATTCTCAATTTCACAGCTCAGGCAGTACACACATCACGCCATTACGAGAAATGGAGCAATTGTTGCGCTAAGCAGGATTTTCTGGAGCGAGTAGTACATTTTCATTTATCCAAACACTTTTTCTTGAAATTCACAGTTAATATTGCCTCAAAAACGATATCCGAGGGATGTGCACATAGATAAAAAGCCCACTCACACTCGCGACCCGATTTTGCCCGAATTTTTAAGAACTTTAAATAAAAAAAAAATCAAAAGTTTACGGAGCGACCCAAGCACGATGCACGATCATATTATATTAGTTGCTAAAATAAATCAATTTGTATCAATCGAGGGGTAGACCACTCGACTTTTGAGTGTACGCCAGATTTCAAGATTTCAAAATATTTCTGAAGATTTCAAAAAATTTTTAGAAAATATCCAAGATTTTGCAAAAATTTCAAAAATTTTAAAAAGAAACTAACAAAGATTTCAAAATATTTCACATATATTTCAAGGATTTGAATTTTTTTAAAAGATTTCAATGAAATTCACATAGATTTCAAAAGATTTTAAATAGTTTTACAAAGATTTCGAAGATTTCAAAAAATTTCAAAAGATTTCACAAAGATTCCAAAGATTTAAAAAGAATTCAGAGAGATTTTTAAAAAATTCATGAAGATTTCCAAGAATTTCAAGAGGTTTCACAAGATTTCACAATTATTTCATTAGATTTCAAACTTTTCAAAACATTTCAAAGAATTCGCCAATATTTCAGAAAGGTTTGAGGAATTTCTTTCAAGTAATTAATTTTAATAATTTTTAGTAATTATTTTAATAAAGTAACTCTCTTAAGCAGCTCAAGACTTCCTACTGATGAAAATAAATTAAAATTTTGAAAACATGAAAGAATGAAAAATAGCAAAAACAGTATGATTTGAAAATGATCACATTTGAGTTTATTTTTAATTATTTCAGCTTCTCTTGATTTTTTTCTACTGTATTTATATCAGTAAAAATTTCTGAAGTATTTAACAGATTTGTATTGTAAAGAAATTCCTTAAGATTATATTGATAATTTTGCATTCTTCGCAGGTATTTTGAATTTCTAAAAGATTTTATGGTGTGAATTATAAACTTAATTTATAGAAATGCTATTTTGAATTTTTGTTATCGTTTTATGAAATTTTGTAGGTATACAATTTTTAAACTCAATTTCTTATACCAGGATTGCTACAGAGTTTTGATCTCCAAATTCCAGGTTTTTCCAGGTTTTAGAGGAAAATGAAAAAATCGTGGAAGAAGAGTTATCGCATAAATTAAAACAAATTATACTCTTATTTGAAATATTTCCAAGGGTAAAGAAAATTTTTAAAAATTAATTCCTAATCGAATACATAATTCCATTAAAATGAACAAATTTCCTCCAAGCACGATAAATTTAATTATGTGTGTTTTTGAATCATAGAAATTTCTACATACTTTAAATTTTTTGAAAATATATTAGCTTATAATTTTACGGACGCCCATATCTTAATTATTCACCAATAAAAGGATTGATCCACGTCTAAAATACTTTTTTTTGTAAATATTTCACTTATGAACTTGCATTATTTTAAAATGAGGCAAGTTCATAATTCACATGCATTTTTAATTTGAGTTGCACGAATTAAAATTTTTTATTAATTTAAAGATTTCTTTCAATTTAGAATAATTTCCAGGTTTTAGTTTGTTTTTGGCGCTAATTTTGAATAATTAGAAATTAAAAAGATCATAATTTTTTAATTAGGTATGCCTAAATTTGGAAAATATACGGAAATGCTAAAATTTAGAAGCTTCAAGAAATTCTAAAGCTGTACGAAATTATGAATTTTCAAGAATACAAAATTTTGAAGCAGTTGAATTCTAAAGACGTTTAAAATTCAAAAGCATCCGAAACTTGGAAAAATCTAAAACTTGTCAATGCCAGAAATACGGAGAGAAATAAGGAAAAAATCCAAAATTTGAAAAACGCTTTCAAATCCAAAGATTAAAAGTGAAGAGAGTATTTTAAATTTAAAATCGAAATTTTAGAACTGCTCAAAATTTCACACTGCCTCAAATTTTGAACAAATTACAAATCTGAAGGTACCCGAACTTTGGAAGAAACGTGAAAAGTACAACAGCAACAAAATTTTAAAATAATTTATTTAAAATCTACTTATTAGGAACAATTCCAAAATTCAAAAGTGACAGAAATTTTAAAAACGTTTCGAATTTAACATCTTGCGAAGTCGAAAAAGTTTAATTTTCTGTTCCGTTTAATTTCAACTTGATTCTTTTCCAAACTTCAATTTATTCATTTGAATTCTTAATAATTGGGAAGGATTTCTAATTTGAACTATTTTCAAAACAGAAAACTTGAAAATTTTTGATAATAATGAAAGATCATTTCTGAACTTTTTAAATTTTGAACGCTTCCAATTTGATATAATTAATTTTTGAACGATATTCAATTTAAAATATATTAACAATTAAGGTTGAAGTTTGTAAATTATACTTTGAAACAGTCAACGACTGAAATATGAATTTGTTTACTTTTTAATTAACGAATTTGAAATTCTTCCATCTTGGACGTTTTCGACTTTAAAATCTCCAACCAATAAGTCTAACAAATTAAAATGGTACAACTTTGAAAGATTTTTTGTCAAAAAGTTGAAAAAAGTCGATAATGACGTACAATCCGAAGTTTAGGAAATAAGGAAGGGATGAATTTAAAAAAATTTTAACTAACTTAAATAATCCTTCGGGACTATTTTGCGGTATACATTTTTGTACTTGAGATGGTAGACATGTTATTTTAATAAATCAGTGAAGAAGTTTGAAAATATTTTTAAAGGGAAAGTGAAGCGCCACTAGAGGCCAATTGTAAGAAAATAATGGCAAAATAGCGGCATCGCTAAAAAAAAGTGCCAAATAATGTCAATAGTGGCGTGATTCCGAGCACTGCACTATATTACTTTCGGATTGTGAAATAAAATACCTTAGCTCTCTGAGAAAACAATAATCAGACAATTCCGATTGCTGAAAAAATGGATTCCTAGAAAAAATATAATAAAAGTTAAATACACTCATCTCGCGTAACTGTGCCGCCCGTTCTTATAGCGGCTTCACGGTTGGTCACGATTAACTGCTTCTGCCCCCCCCCCCTGAGCGTCCCTTGACGTTCTATACGTACGTGTGCCGGGTGTAGAGGCTATATATGCGGTCCTGAGTGTTTACTCACTCGTCGCTTTAAATCCGGTTGAAAGTAGATTTAAATAGCGCCCGTTACTGTGCCGACCAAACCCGAGGCCGGCACAGTTACGCGACATGAGTGTATATCCTTTTGTAGACAATATTTAACTTGTATGAACTGATACTTTATCAATTTCACCGAATCCTTCCTTCGTGGATACTTTTATCTTTATCTTTTTTTATGCTAGATAGCACTTCGTACACTTCCTTTCCATGAGTGTGTCGGAGTTTCTCACCCTGCAGACAAATAGCACGCTTTATCACCCTGACCCTTCAATCCCATCGTACCTACTACTTACCTTCCTAATGAACATTTAGGTTTATGCTCACGGCTCGTCTATGTGATTTATCGCCAATTCCAGTATTATTCAAAAACGCAACACATTTTCTTTGAATTTTGTGCACATTTTAATAAAGGAACGCTTGATAATAAAGCATTATAAGAAACATTACTAAAAAAAGTAAAAAATGGATATCAACTAAATTCTAATAAATAAAATTGTTTTTTATAAAATGCTTTTATTTATACTATTCACAGCAGTAGAAAAAGTAACGATCTCATCAAGTTTCTAATATTATAGTCCTATCGCTATCCTGAAATGTCACATATGGATCTTATCTCACGATTTTAGGAACTCGCATGATTCACATCTCTCTGCTTCAATGTAATTATGAGTTATTTGAATTATAGTGAATAATAAGAACATCAACAAATCACTTAAGTCTACAACTACAGAAATAAGAACGAAATATAGAATTTTTAACTTCAAATCTTTACACTACCTAAGTCTCTATCACATTGACGTAATGTACAGTGATCTTGAATCTGTTTTACAATATCTAATTAATGTCAAATTAGATATATAGTATTTCTCAAACTAACATCATTTTAGGAGCTAATAATACCATTCTGTGCTTAAAAGTAAGCAAAAGTGTAATAGTAAAGAAAGATTATTAATTACGAATCAAATGTTAAAATTAGTAACCTTTACATTTATTGCGGAATGGCTTTTGCGACTCTTAAAGCGTGTTCCTGAAACGAAGGACTTCGTTGTAATATTTTTTCAGGTGATTCGAATAATTATCAGAGTGTCTACCAGACGGATGATTTCAAATTTCCGCTTTTCTCCGGGTCAATTTTTCATTTTCCCGGTCTGGTAATTTTATACTACGTTTCGAAAATTCCGTGTTTCAAATCAGAATCAGAATTCTTTTCGAAAAATCACCGTTCCAAGTCAAAATTGAAATTCTTTTGGAAAATTCATTCTTCCAAGTCAGAATTATAATTCTTCCCGAAAATTTCCTATTCCAAGCCAGAATTAACATTTTTTTCGAAAATTCACTTTTCCAAGTCAGAATTATACTTCATTATACTTCTTTTTTAAATCCAGGTATAACTCAGAATTATAATTCTATTGTAAAGTTCCCTGAACCAACTGAAAATCATCATTAATTTGAAAAATTCCCCTTTTTGAAGTCAGAGCTATAAAAATTCTCTTAGAAAATTCTCTTTTCAAATTCAGAATCACGGATATATTTTCAAAAATCCCCTGTTCCAAATAATATGAAGTTTTTATATTTTTATTTTAAAAAAAATCTTACTCTCTTTGATATAGAGAAATATAGATGTTAACAATTTCAGATAAATACTAATTTACGATTTTGAATGTACACTGGGTTCAAAGACTTCTAATCAAAATATATTTTTTTTAAACGCAAACAGCTTCACTTATATTATCGCCATTATCGACAATAAAGTCTTTTTCATTGTTGGCTTCGTGATAGAACAAGCAGAATAATAAAATATCAAAACATTTTTAACATTCATTTTAGTACAATCGAATGGAAAATTCCGGCCATTTCCCGGTGAACAAAATTCTCAGCCTTTTCCCGGATTCCCGGTCAGGTAGACACCCTGATTATGAGGAATTTCAAAAATACTTACCGGGATTTGGTTGGAGTTCGGAACCTGTTCGTGGGGTCCAGATGTTTTTGGCGGTAAAACTGGTAGCAATTTATCAACATCCAGGCTAAGATCCGGAATTTTCTTCTGTAATTCATGTTTCGTTATTTTGGCCACTTCTATCACTGCCTCGGCTTCCAGTCGATGATCATCGCTGTACAAGGGACACCTGGAAGTTTTTAATAATTAATTCCATAAACTTTTATTTTCTGCTTTAATTTCTAAGTTATAATGAATTTGGAAAATGAATGTTCACTTACAGGTCAAAGCGATCTGAGCCTTGTCCATTAAAATGTTTATAATTATCGGCAGGAACTGCTTTATCGCAAATGTAACACATCACGGCTCCACACACACAGTTCATTCGATTACACCCTACTTCTTTGACAAACTCTTTCTTGCAATTGTAGCAAGTTCTTACAAGTGCTTTCGTCATTTTCTCCTCTAAATATAATCGAGCATTTTTTACTTCAAACACATCGGCGCATTCGTGAGGGAGATGATTTGCTTTTCTGCACCGTCTAAAATAATGACAAAAATTAACTCGTCTGTAATTGATAATTCTGATTTGAAATGAAAATGCGTTCAAAATGAATAAACAATTTCGACACACCTGCATGTTTCTTTCTTGCAATCTTCATGCATGCAAGTAAATATCTTGTCCCCTTCGTTTACCACTGATTTGTAATCACAGAAGGGACAAGTTTCTAAATTCCCAATATTTGCATTTGCTAATTCTTCCTCCTGCTGCTTTTTGAGCAAGATGTTATAAAGATTCGGATTTAAAACCTTTTCAAGCGTTTTCAGATTAAACAAAGAACTGCAATCTTGAAAGCATTTGATTGTGTATTTTGCTTCTGCGATACTGCATTTTGTTCCGGACAAAATGCAATCGTTACAAAAAATGTGCCCATTGATACAAGTGGAGCATTTTTCTGGGATAAAATCATTAAAGCAGATTTCGCAACGTAAGACCTGCAAACGTAATTCAGAAAATTAATATTTGCAAAAAGTCGGCTATCATTTACAAGAATTTCAATTTGTTAAACATTATGTATTCAGAGGGCTACTCAAGTTTGGAAGAAATTGCTGTTTATTCGAATTTTCAGATAAAGTTAATTATTTTTTAACGTACTCTATTCTAAAACAACAAAGATTTTCTATTTTTTGAAAATGTACGTTTTCAGGCTTCACGGTGATCTCAAAGAATATTTTAGGAGAAACAATGCGTTACTGTTCTTATATTACATCTTTTATAATGATATTATATTTTATGATTTTATAATGATTTTAAATTCTTGATGGAAGGGACTAGGCGGGTAAGCATACAAAATCTGCCCTCGCACGTATTAAGTTGAAATTTCTGTCGTAGGTTCGTATCCATGTGAATTAAAATTTCTGCCAATGATATCCTTTAAAATCCATTTTTGTGGGGGTTATGGAGGGGGAAAGAAAAATCAAAAAAGTTTTTGTTTTCAAAAACGGCTCAACCGATTTTGATGAACAAAAAATATGTTGTAGACACTAATGAGGCTATTTTTTAGAAAAATAAAAAAAAATGAGAAAAATTACAGGTAAAATTTTTTTTTTGAATTTTTCAGAATCTTTTGTTTGAGGTTAAATTCTTGAGTGACCACACCCATATTTTACAGAAACATTCCTTAGAATATCCTTTAAAACATACATTTTTATTGACTTTTTTGAAGTGGTGCAACAATGCGAAAAAAAAAATAAAAATTGCGTATGCAACACTGCGGAACGTTACAGCCCACAGTTGTCAAAACCAGGAGTCCCAGAACTGAGTGTCCGGACTTGTATGGCTGTATACAAAAAAAATAAACCGAAACTTCCTCTGACAAAAATGTATTGAAGTTTTAGTTTTTGAGCAATGAAATGATTAAGCTGACCAATCAGTAGCACCGCATAGAAAGCCTTATGTGCGTGAGGGAGCCAACGCTGTGTTAACAGAGATGAGGGTGTTAGTGACCACCTCTTTCGATTTTTTAAAGAATTTGTTTAAAAGTGTGACTTACGAAAAAACTAATAGCACCATTCGATTCTACGGAAAAAATTACATAAAGTCCATGTAGACAATTTTTTTCTCAAACCTGTGGGTTATGTAGTATAAATAAAGAATTACGTCGTACTACGTCCGCTTACGCATTTAATTATACTACATAACAAATAGGTTTAAATCCTTTTTCATGAAAAATCGTCTTTTAATGAAATTTTCTCATTCCAACCAGGCCCTCCAAGACTCAGTGCATTTGCCTGTTACAAAGTTTTGGCTACGAAGTACCGGTACACGACCGTCGGTGGCACCACATCTGCCACACTACCAAAAACATCTTGTCAGTGATAAGCACGGTATGTTGTATGACATTGTTATTTACCGGCAAGCGTGATAGTCTCTTCCGAATAAAACATTTTATTTCAAAATGATTTTTGCAAGTAGTTTTAATTTCTAATTCTTTCAAAGGTATTTTTAAAATAAAAGGATTCCCGCACGCCGAAAGCCACAGTATAAATCGATCCTTGCACATATCGGGATTCGGAAAATGAAAAAGAGGACCTCCCTTGGATCGGCAAGAATAAAGTACGCACGTTATACCCATATTCACCTGAGAACATGATTTTTTCTATCCATAAAATATTTAACTACACAATTACAGTTTTCATTATTGAAATTTGAGGTTAGGAA
>JAUMHM010077366.1:0-13799 GCA_032362435.1 Melikaiella ostensackeni
TGGTTTCACCATGAAAATCGCCTAGTCGCCAATTTTCACTATCATATTCGTAATCAGCGCATCAAAATACATAGGTACACGCAGTGTGAATGATTTTGGAGGTAAACCTTAATCGGAAGTTCACCCATTACTTCTAACACATATATGGAAAATTTACAATAGATTTTTCTTACAGTGCACTTTATAGAAATTTTTAGATTCGAAAAGGAATATTTACAATTATATCAATGATAAACTTTCTACTCTAAAATCCAGTACAGTCTTTTCTTTTTAATTTTTGCATTTCCGGAAAGAAGCGTCATTATTTATGTCCCAATTCTGTCCCTTAGGGCTTAGATTAAGAAGGATAAGAGTGACGCACAGACACTTGGTGAAAAATAAAGATAGTTTTACTTTCTCTTCAGTAAAGTACAGCCAGTAATAATTAATGTGCCAATTTCTATTCATTACTCTAAATAACTTAAGACCGCAAGACTAGTTCACCTAAATTATACATCTATACTCTATATAGCAATCCGTGCTCATAAATAATAAATAATAAACAAATTGTCATCTGTGGAGTGCAAAACAATAAGAAAGTGGAAATACAAACTTTGCAGAATATACACAATAAAAAATTCAAATCAATCATATGATATATTTCTGGATATTTCAGTGAACACTGAATTGTTAGTACTTTCGAAGAAGGCAGAATTTTCAAGCATCTACAACTTTTTCATTTCAGATCAATGCTTCAAAACTTCTGTAACTAAGAGCTTGTTATGCCACGTGCTCATAAATCTCAGATTACCAGTACTCATGAAACTGGCAAACTTTTCTAATTTTCATTTTCAAACTTACGCTTACTTTCTGCGAAAATAAAATCATATTTGTCACACTTTGTTCATAATCTATCATACGAAATGTGTTAAGGTGTGCTAATTTATTTTAATCATAATGCTTCTTCCTGTATTTTGAAGGCGAACCTTTAATGCATTTATGTGAAAAAATGGACGCTCTCAATATTATCATGCACCGTTATCAGATATGTCATAATTAACGTCAAAAAGGTGAGATAATATTTCACGATCCTGACCTTCACTATTTATATATAACTTTCTACTAAAAATTATATATCTTTCAAACGGATAAAAAACCACGTGTATGCTAACGTAAGTTTAAAAACTTACAACACAGAATGTACGTCCAATATAGCGGTCCGCGCCACTTTCGTTTTAACGGGCCTATCTAACAGAAATTACGGCAAGCATGTGGGTAGTTGTTATTGAAAAGGAAATATAAGATACATAAAAGCTATCATCTGAAACTTTTGTTCTGTATTTTTAAATAACACTAATTTGCTTCTTAAAATGAGAAATAAATATTTTTATTAATTGTTCAATTTTAATGTTAAAATTACACATATTCTTTCATGTAGAGCAGCTTTAGTAGCAAATGATATTAGAAAAAGAGGGTCCAAAATTGTATAGAACTAGTATAATATGCGCACGCTTGTAACATCGCTCTAAAATTTAAAATATAATATATTTGCAGTCTTTGAAAATTATGAAAAAGCGTAGTATTTGATATAATGTTTAAAATGTAGGTCAAAATATGAAATAAAATATAATATGTACAAAGCAATATAACCTCATAAGAGGTTTGTTTCATTAGAAACAAAATTGGCTTCCTCTCCTATAAGGTCCATCAATTTTTTAAATTAAGATTGAACTATGTTGATTCTTCTTCTCCTTTCATCTCTTGTATTCACCCTTAGGGCAAATTTTTTGAAAAACCCTGCAAATATTTCTAAAAGAATGATAAATTTCGCAAATTACACAAACTTAAATCGCTGAGGTTGAATGAACTTACCGTTGGATGAACTCCAAAGTTCTACTGCTGTTCTCTCCGTAGTTGTAGCCAAATGTGTAAAATGATAAAAAGGAGCACAAAAGTGCTCAAAATGCTCAAAAGCGCTTCAAAATGCTTCTGGGTTCCAAGATTCTATCTCCTTTAGCGAAAACTTTATTTTTTCCATCACATAATTTCTTGAATTATCTACTTTGCGACATTGCAACACATTCACCTCACTCTAGCACATTTACCTCATGCGAAAATGAAAATTGTCGCTTGGCAAGTGAAAAAGATGCTAGAATGATATGAAGTTACACAAATCAGCGTTGCGGCAACGCTTGATACTTGTTCTTTACTTCACAGTTATATACAAAATTAACTTACCAAGTCTTTCCAAAATTTTGTTTCACCTGTTCCTTTCTTCTTCTTTTTGTCGAAAAGACTAATTGCACTCAAAATAACTCACTGTTCAACTGGTACAACTCCGAAACGTTTCACAAATGTACAGCAAGCAACTGAAAATATGAGAATTAGATGCTTGACGCCTTGATTAGATTATGCTTTACTTTCCTCGTTCTTCATTCACCCTGGTTACAGCTGCGCATCATCTTTTCATATTTGACTTTAAGTTTGTGTATGGAATTCTCGAAGTGTATGGGAAATCTTCAAGTGACCAACGGAAAATCTCCATGCAGATTACAATTATTTTCTGCAGTGAGTATATGCTGTCAAAATGAATTCTTTAAAGGAAAGGATTGTTATCTTTTCTGGAATACCAAATATCACTTTGTTTTACGAAAATGAACCTAATCCTATTGAATATTCATAAACTTTGTAGAACTAATACAATTCATTCTGAAATAAAATAAAAAATGATTGAAGATACAGTTTTTCTGAATAAGAAGCTTATTACTTATTAATGCACGGCTAATTGGCTATGATGTTAATCAATCAGAATCACTTCCAAGAGCAAGATTGAAGAATATTCATTTTACAGAAATCTCAAAGATTTATTATTATGCAATTGTTATAATTTTACTGCGTATGCTTTCATTAATCCATAATTAATGCAGCTCAGCATAAATACTTGATTATTTGCAAAATAAATTGGATTCAATTATGAGTTATAGACAGACGTTATAATCTTGCATTAAAATGAAATATTCCTTTTTTCCACATAGTAGGTAACTTGTTTATTTCATTTCTCACATCCGAGCAGAATAATGTTATAAATATAAGTGATAGAATAAATCTACGGGCTTCAAATTAAAGTGGAAATTTAATTTATCACATATGCATAACAAAAAGCAATTTACTTTCCCTAGACAGGCAGTGAAAGTAAATTTATAAAATCAATATGCCGAGTATTCTCTTTATTTTAGTAATTTCAAATAGAGCAAAAATTTGTTATTCCATATTGTTTTCCTACTACAAAAAAATACAGGTTTCTTTTTTGCACCTGTGCAATTCTTCGAGAGTAAAGTAACAAGCTGGGAACGTTGTAAAGATGTAAGTTGCATCGAGTGAAACTAACTGTAATCGGAAAAGAGTCAAATATTTACTACCCTATTGCATCCTGACCGTCGACAAGTTGGTAACGCCCACTAGAAGTTAAAATATATAAAAAAAAAAACCCGTTCACTGGCGCTAACGTTACAAGCATTCCTCAAGGCCCTCAAGGGCACAAGGGTTCCGTTCACCTGTTTCTGAAATTCGGAGGCTTAAAGAACCATAACGGTTCCTATCGATCCTATAGATATAGAGTAGAGGAAATTATTTAGGCCGAAAACGGAACCTTGACTGATTTCAAAGATTACTCAGCAATTAATCATTTAAAAGATGCTACATTTAACATTTGGAAACTTGAAAAAAAACAGCTTTCATCAAGATATTAATCATGATTTCTAAACAAATCATGATCATGTGAAGTGATCAAATATATAATAACATGCTGTACTAAAATCTAATGACACGTGGCAGTATGAGATTATAAGAAAATCCTTCTAGCACCTAAAATTGATAACAATCGCTTCTAGCGTAAAAAGGGATTCTTATAGATGTAGTTAAACATTTTTAAAAATAAATATGTCATTTTTCCATAATTTAGGATAAGTTTCATGTCGAGAAGTAGATAACTTTTGTGATCTGTCGTTAAATCAAGTACAATACTTGCTATCAGTTGCAATCACCTAAAATCTCTAAAAATCATGTGATATAAAGTGCAGTCACATGCGAGCAGTTAAAATCACACAATCACTTGCTCAAGCACCTACAGATAACATTCTACTAAATTTTGACTCGGAATTTATAAAAATCCCTAAGGAAATAAAGTTCTTCTCACAATACCTAAAATTGTTGCTGAAATCTAAATATTCATTTCCAGGTTTTCAACTTTGTACTCATTTCCAGAAAGCCTCATTGGCTGTGGTTGTTTTGCATAATTTTTTTACATAACTTTCAGAAAAAATAAATTTAAAAATCAAATATTTTGTAAGGGTACTTTTTCTGATAACCTGATTTGTTCAAAAAAAAATATATATCAAAATTCTTTAATAATCTGTTCATTCTTCTCCTTTATTATTCAAAGTCTATATCTATAAAGGTTTTCTTCTCATATTTTGCAAATTGCAGAATTTAAGTTTGGGTACTATGATCTCTTTTCTATTGTCTCTATTTTGTATTAAAAATCATGTCCTCAAGAATTACTTTATGCTATACATGTTGAATTGAAGGAAGCAAATTTTTCAAAAAGGAATTTTGTGAGTTTATATTGTCTCAGAAAAGAAAATAATGCGTTTTTAATTGAATTGAAGGTGTAAAAAGATTACTTTTTAAAGATTATTTTCCACAAATATCTTTATAATTATCCACATATAAAGAAGATAAGAACTGATCCCCCCTTTTAAAAGTCAAATGTGAGTCATTCCAACGGATTTTCCAGTTCAGTGACTTGAATTTTAATTAGTAGATCAGTAGAATGTCCTTCTCAGAAAGCATTTACACTTTCAAATACAAAATTTCTCTCTTACTACTAATGCTTGATTTTTGAATTGTTTAATCCTGGCTCCAAGAACTCTCTTTTCGTATTCAAAAATATTTCCATCAACTGCAATTATTTGGAAATTTTTGAAATGTCAAGATTTTCGAGAGAATTTTTGATATTGCAATAAAAAACAAAAGAAGGATTCGAGTGATATCGGCGATATTCGAAAATTATTTTTTTCTCAAGCATCACTATTTAAAATAATCTACGTTTTTCCTCATTTTTAGTTTACTTCCAAACTTTATCAACTTTGAAATTTTCAATTTGTAGTTCGCTAAACTTGTTCAGTTTTAAAAATCTAACCTCTCCACACCCTTAGAAATAACTTTTTGTCTCTGAGATCTATAAGTTAAAAAAATGGAACGCACTGAAATTTAAATAAATGATTTGTTTACAAACCCCCAGCGATTTTGAGGGTCCGGTAAAAAATGACTCTTTGCAGCGGTAAAAAAAAAGTTGTGGGTTTAAGGAAATGGATAAGATTATATCGTTCATTGATAAAAAATTGATTTCAAGGGAATACTGCACCATTAAAAGTTGTCACTGCCACTCTTCTGTCTTTACTTCCTCCCTGTCTTTCAAGAAATATAAATAAAAAGGTACTTTTACTCAGAAAAAATATATTTTCGCCACCTGCTGACTGTTCCAACTATTTAAAGAAAAGCAGAATTTTACTCCAGAGTGATTCCTAAAAGTCATGAATGAATGTTTTCTAAATCAAAAAAGGAGCCAAGAATTGGGTCATAAAGTGGTTTGGAAAAAAAAATGGAAACCATCTTAAGTTGTAGAGTTGACCAAGTTCTGAACCTTAACGGAACGAAAGAAAAATCTATGGCTTTATTAGTCAAGAAAGAATATCATACCTTAATAATTACCTTAAGTTTATTAATTCTTATAAATTCTTGTATAAATGTATTAAGAACACTTGAATAAATCTCACTTAATCATTTGAAGGCATTCA
Organism: Melikaiella ostensackeni; assembly: GCA_032362435.1. Lineage (NCBI taxonomy): Eukaryota > Metazoa > Arthropoda > Insecta > Hymenoptera > Cynipidae > Melikaiella > Melikaiella ostensackeni. The sequence goes on from JAUMHM010077366.1 coordinate 5,838, forward strand.
AAATCATTATTTGCTTCAGTAATAAGGATTAAAATCAATTTTTAACATCACAAATCCTTTTTTTGGACTTTTCTCCATGTAGCTCAGAAGACACAAATTTTTGTCAAAAAAAACTTTTATTTTCAAATTGTAGATTAGTAGTTTTTGAAAAAAATAAACTTTATTTGAATCTTTTCAGATCAAAATTGCACCGTCTTTCACGACTTGACATTAAAATTACGTCTCATGTCATATACACGCCGCGCAGTGTGACAAAAAAAATGTTCGAATGGACAAATGGACATATCAAATATCAGCCCACAATTTTCATGCGAATGGTCCGATTCGAAGTCGAAACTTATTAAAAATGACGTCTAGCAGTATTAGTTACATAAAAATGTTTTTAAAATTGTTATGACTTAAGGCGATCTGAGGGTACCGCATGCTACCTGGCAGCTTAGTCAAACTTTTCTATTGTCTTGCCATAAGATCGAGCTCGATGTGAATCGGGACGAAGTGGTGTTCAATATTGGAGGCTACTGTATGTATACCCGAGAGCATAAATTGTTCCCGTGGCCAATTTCACACTGCAGCGACTTTTTATCTTTAAGGAATTGGTAGCAAGGGGAACTTTGAGTTCTATACTCCGAATTCTGCGAAAATTCGAATGTGGCAAATGAAAAAATGCTTTTTCAATAAAAAGTGTCAGTGGAAGTAGATAATTTATTCTTAACACAAAAGAAAAGCGTAAGTTCATTGATGTCCATCTGTTTGAAAAGAGAAAATTTCATATTATAAGTACGGGTTCCTCTGAATCCATTCTAAACAATTATTATAGAATATTTATTTTAATATTTTCAAAAATAATTTGTTACATAATTTGTTAAATAATTTGTAAACTTTTTAATCTCGGGCAAACAGTTTTAAAAAAACGAACAACATACAAATAAAAAATATACCACATGATTCTTCAAAGAAAAGTGACTTTCAAAATATTTTAAAGAGACTTAGATAATTCTGATGAACATTTTTCGAGCCTTATCATCTTGGATGAATAAGTCCCTATTCTCGCTGTTGATATCTGTCTTTTGTAATTTATCAAACTTGAATTGAAAACCGCGTGGAGTTAAGAAAAGTTTCCCTGGATTCGTTATAAGCAATTCCATTAGAAAATTTGTTATAGTATTTCGAATAATAATATTTTCAAATAATATGTCACTTTATTTAATACAACGAATTCAATTGAATTCAAGTAAATTTTCGTATATTTCGTACATTTTGAAGAGTTCAAGAGAGTTTGCGTAAATGCAGGTGAATTCAACATGAATTCGATCTGAATTCAACAGAATTCGAGGACAATAATTCGCCTTCAATAAGTATTAACAAATACAATAAGTTTAATTTTGAAGTAATGTTAAATCTCAGAAATTTCCACCCACTTTGAGTTATTGAAAAAAGAATTAGCTTCCAATTTCAAGGGCGAACGCATATCTTAATTTATTATTATTAAATGAAAAGATTGATCAAGGCATAAAATATATATTTTTTGAAGTTCTAAACTTATCACCCTGCATTATTTTTGAATAAGAGAAGTTTATAGTTCACATGCATTTTGAACTTGAGCTCTCTGCATTTTAAATTCTTGTACTTCAATTATTTATTTTTGTTGAACAATGTTAGTATTTTTTGCAGGTGAATAAAAAATTTGTTTCACTTTGAGCTACGCTTATTTCTATAAATTACGTTGTTCTCTTCAATTTTCAAAATTCTAATCTGAAATTATTCCATTTTAAACGACTTGAAATTGTCCTATTTTTGTAATTTTTAAACCTGAAATCATTCAATTTTGAGATTCTTCAATTCAAAATAAAATTGTTCAATTTTGAACGCTATGAATTCAATAAATTGATTTAGAATCTATCTATTCGGTTTATTCCATTGTTCAAAATATTAAAATGAAATATTCCAAAACAATAACACATTTCTAAAAATTGCTCACTTCCTTAAATGTGTATTTAAGAATGTGCAGAAGAATTGTAAAAGAATTTAATGTGTATACCTCATTTTGAAAAAATCTGAATAGGATTCATAGGCAACCCTGCAGATTGAACCAAATCTTTGCTCAGTGTATCTCCTTAAAAAAATCTCAAAGATCGAAATGAAAAATACATTCTTATGAAAATTTGTGTGTTCTAAAAAAAAACACCCAAAAAGTTCACAAATCAAAAACAGACTTCGAAACTACCCACTTTTACGGCTCATTAGAGACAAATGCACAACAACAAAAAAAGAGAGAAAAACAACCTCTTACTCTTTCTTTTCTCCGTCTTTTTATACTATTGGGGACCAACATATTTTGAAGCCAATTTAGACTTCCTCATCAGGGGTACTTCATAGGAAAAGAACAGGTACAAATAATGAAAACATTATTAGATTAGAAAATCATTACCTTCTGAAAATAAAACAGAGATAATGAATAGTCATTGTTATTTTGGTACATAATTGACTGTCGTTTTGGTCAGCATTTTGCCTATGTGCAAATCAATTTTCAATTAAAAAATGAAATAATTGACTTTAGTTTTTATTCAGAATATTTGCCTATGTGAAAATCGTTCTTAATCAACAAATGAAATATGTACCAAAATAACGATTACTATTAATTACCTCGTATTTTTTTATTTCAATTTGAAAGTATATACTATGTAAAACTACGTATTCTACGTCATACTTCGTCTCGACCCGCATCGAGCTCGAGTCTAAGGTATATGCTGCGCAAGACAAGAGAAAAGGTCGACTAAGCCGCCAGGTATCACGCGGTACCCTCAGATCGCCTAGCTATTGTTTTAAATAAAACTATTGAATAAAAGTTATATCTTCTTCATTCATGATATTTAAGTATATTAGACCCATACTTTTAGAAGAAAATAGAAGTTCGATAATGTCAACTTGAAGTTTAAATAAGTTAAACATTAATTCCAAATGTTTTATTACAAATTTAATGAACAAATGCAAAATTTGGCCGTTACTCAGCATATAAGCTTCGTTCTGTCAGCATAATAACTATAAATATTAAACCAATGACCTTTTGCTATGATACTTTGCAATTAGACACAATTGTGTATTATTTAAACAAATTGAATAAACAATTTCATTATTTGTCCATGCTTCAGTATATACGTTCGTTTGTTCAGCCGAATCATCTATTATAAATATTACGACGATGCAGTTTTCATGTAATACTTTGTAATAAGACTATAATTGTGCTTTATTTCGAAAAAATCAATAAACAAATTCTTAATTTGGCCACTATTTAGAATGTATGTAAGTTTCGTCTTACTTCGTTTTACATTGTATCTTTCCCACTTGGGGTTAATTTTCCTGAAAAATGAAGTTAATTTCTTGAAAATATGGAAATAATACATCATTACTTTAATAACATTTGCTTAAACAATAGAAAATTCTTGGTAAATTCATATGTAGTTACCCAAAAAAGCAACATTGGCAACATAATTTTAGTTTATTCCGCTGAAAAGAGCCTTATATACTGAAACACGTCTAAATTATGCATTTATTCATCAAATTTTTTTTAAACAATACACAATTGTTATCTACTTGCAATGTATCACAGCCAGAGGCATGGGCTACATATTAGCAATTGATTCTGCTAAAGAAAACTAAACTTATCTAATAAAAAATTGTCGAATAATACATTTGTTTATTATATTTGTTTAAATAATACAAAATTTTTGTTTGATTTCGAAGTATTATAGCAAAAGGTTATTGGTCTAATATTTATAGCTGATCATGCTCGAAAAAACATATATGCTGAGAAATGTCCAAATTATGAATTTGTTTATTAAATTTGTAAGAATACAAGTAAACATAGATGCTTAACTTATTTAAATTTCAAGTTAACGTTTCTTTCAATTAACTTTTTGGGTTCAAAAGAACAGTCAGCCGACAAGTCTTGACCGATTTGTACGTGAAAAATTTGAAAAAAATATGATGAAATTTGTCAGAGTTTTTGAGCCCGATTTTTGATTCAATTTTTCAATTTTCTTATAAGTAAACAAATATGACGAAAAAAATGGCCATTTTTTCTATTTGACGTTCCTGGGGCTCGTGAATAAGAGGAAAATTGTTGCAATCGCCTACGTTTCATATCGTAACATTAGCTGAAGACGTTTTGTCATGATGAAATAAAAAAAAAGTTATAAACAAATTATTTGGTGAAAGTGTGTTTTCTATAATTTTCAATAATTTTACGTTTTTTAAAGTTATATTGCAAAAAATTTGGATGGAAATAATATTATAATGGAGAAGATTTCTTCTAAGATGATTTTTGTTTATATTATAAACAAATTTAATAAACAAATGTATTATTCGGGCATTTGTCGACGTAGAAATTCGTTTCTTTTCAATGTGAGTCTTTTCAATTTGGAGCTTCATGACAATCTTAACAACAATAATAATTAGTTGAAAGATTTTGGGATTGTTTTTAAAAAAATTGAGTAAACAAATGCATTATTCGAGCTTTTGTTGACGGAAAAACTCGTTTTTTTTCAATGTCATTCCTTTCAGTTTTAGTCTTATTAATTTCATTATTTTAATAAGGTTGCAGCTTCCGGATTGAGTAGTATAACCATTTTCTTTCACTTTTGTCTATAATACACTATTTTTGTATCAGTGGAAATCAACATTTTACGCCCAAGATTAATTAAAGAAACTGACATTAAAAAAAAAAATTCGTCGACAAGTGCCCGAAGAATGTATTTTTTGATAAAATTTGGTTTAAAAAATCCTAAAATTTATCAACTAATTATAAATGTGGCTAGAATCATCTTGAAGTCACCAATTAAAAGAGCTGATATGGGAAAAACGAATTTTTTCGTTAGCAAATGCCCGAATAATGCATTTGCTTATTAAATTTGTTTTAAAAAATCCTGAAATTTATCAACTGATTATGAATGTTGCTAAAATTATCATTATCTTCCCAATTAAAAGGACTGATATTGAAAAAAAAACGAATTTTTCCGTCGTACAAATGCCCGACTAATGCATTTTTTATGAAATTTTCTTTAAAAATCTTAGAATTTACTAAATAATTATGAATTTCGCTGAAATCATCATGAAGTTTCCAATTAAAAGGACTGACATTGAAAAAAACTAATTTTTCCGTCGACAAATGTCCGAATAATGCATTATTTTGTTTATTAGATTTGTTTATAATATTGACATAAATCGTCTGAGTAGAAATTTTCTCCATTATAATATTGTTTCAATCCGAATTGCTTCCAATGTAACTTTAAAAAACGTGAAATTATTGAAAATTATAGAAAACACACCATTTTCCTATTATTCACGAGCGCCGTGAACGTCAAATAGAAAAAATGGCAATTTTTTCATCGTTTGTTTATTTATGAAAAATTGAAAAACTAAATCAAGATTCAGACTTGAGAAATATCAGGAAAATCTTATCAGGTTTTGTCTTCAATTTTTTACGTTTAAACCTGTCAAGATTTGTCGCCTGAATGTTATTTTGAACCAAAAAGGTCATTTTTGCCCATTGTAAACTGTGCGGCGTATAAATGACATGAGACGTAATCCTAAGTTCAAGTCGTGTTAGATGGTACAATTTTGATCTGAGAAGCTTCAAATAAGGTTTATTTTTTTTCAAAAACTACTAATCTACATTTTTTCAACAAGACGATTTTTTGAGCTACATACATGGATAGCAGTAAAAAAACGAGTTTGTGCTATAAAAAATGGAATTTAATACTGATTACTAAAGCAAGTAATGATTTTGAATGACTTTAAATGCTTAAGTATGATTTAACCAAGTGTTTTACATATATTTCTACAATAATCTGCAAGAATTATGTAATTAATGTTAAGGTATTTATCGACCTTTAATTAAAGGTGTACCTTCATGCTGCCGTGTTTGCAACCATTTTTTTCAGGGTTTTCTCTCCTCTAAATCCAAAAAAAGTGAATATTGTTTCTCTGCACTGCAAAAATATCAAATTAATAATGTAAAAATATCAGTAAAAATATCAAACCAAAAATAGTGAATAAAATTTAGCTGAAATTGCACAAAAAGCCTTAAAACGAGAAAAGTATTTTTCCAAAAATCAGTGTGATAGGCTCATTAGAGACAATTATATAACAAATAGACGGTTTTTTTCATTACTGTGGGAGGTTTCCTAAATTTTCCAAAACCAGAAAAATTTATAAAATCTCGATATTAACAAAATGGCGGCTACTTGTCTGAAAATCCAAAATTTAGGTTTTTTTCGAAAAATATGCTAGGTACGGAAAGGAGTTCAAAGTCAAAATTGGTCTCCTTGAAGAGACCTACAAGAAGTTCTGTTCTCATTTTTTGATATTTTGAACTGTTTTTTGAGCAAAAATATAAAAAAATTGAATTTTTTCCCAATATTGTGTCAGGTTCCCTAGATTTCCTAAATCAAGAAAAAAATTGAAAAAACTCAAAAATTTACAAAATGGCGGCTATTTTTCTAAACGTCAAAAATTTTCTTTTTTTTCGAAAAATATGCTAGATACGGGAAAAAGTTTTTGATATAAAATTGTTCTCCTTGACGAGATCGATAAAAACCTTTTTTTGCATCTCTTAATATTACGAACAGTTTTTTTTAGTAAATTTTTTGAGCATGTTTTTTGAGTAAAAATACACATTTTTGACGGTACTCGAAAAACGATTATAAATATCGAAGATCGCGAAAAAAAATTTTTTGTAGGTCACTTCAAAAAGAACAATTTTCACCCTGAACTTTTTCCCGTGTCTCGCATATTTTTCGAAGAAAAAGAAATTTGGATATCAAGACAAATAGCCGACATTTTGTTAATTTTCGAGATTTTTCAAATTTTTTGCCAGTTTTGGAAAATTCAGGAAATCCTCCACAATAATGTAAAAGAAAAAGGCAATTATCTCAATTATTTTTAAAAATACCTGATTTAAAGAAAAAATGCCCGTTTTTTTGGAAACAAAAATTTTAACATTTTTTGGCACCCCATCTTAAAACTTTTTTTAGGTGAAAGAGAACACATATAGCAAGTTTTATGCCTTCTTAACAATTTGAGAATTTTTTGCATATTTTGCATTGTACCGCACCGACTCACAGTAGGGCAAAAAAACGTCCGTGGACAAATTAATTCTCAGAAGACAATTATTATTCAAGATAAACTTTTTTTTTGAATGAAACCTAATAAAATCCCGCATCGAACTGTAATGGCGTATTTTTGGATAAAATTTTTGTATGCAATAAGAAAAATGCAAAAAGGAATTGACTCTTGAAGCGGAGCGGTTTTTAACAAATGCTTGGATTCATTAAAATATACCTAGAAAACATGAAACAACTGTCCAAAAAAGTCTTCCAATAGCAACGCAAACATTTAAAAATTTATTGAATTTGTTATAAACAAATAAGTGAATGAAAATGGTTTCGTGGAGATTGGCAGCGATGCGTCACTTGATTTGCACTAAATTTGAACAATCCATGGTCAAAAATAGTTTTTTACTTGAATTACTGACTGTTCATAAATAATTTTTTATTTTATTAGCAAGTTTTGTAAACAATTATCCATATCGGGTATTTATGATGGAATACATGAAGATTTTTCTACGAATCGATCAGATATTATCTGGAAATGAAGCCTGAGTATCATATTTGGTCATCCAATAAGAATCGAATAAAATTCTATTTTTTTACGAACTTAACAGCCAGTTATTTAGCAACGACTTCTTGCTATGAATTGCTAACATTTTATAATTGTTTAAACAAACTTAATTAGCAAATACATTATTTGGCTATTTTTCATCATTTAAACTTTGTTCTTATAGCGTAATTAACTGTTAATAACAAGTTTTCAAACTTTTTTTAGATACTTCGATAACGATACACTATTTTCATTTTTATTAACTTTCTTTAACAAATTATCAGTTGTTATCAACTAATATCAAGG
>JAUMHM010077397.1:0-13798 GCA_032362435.1 Melikaiella ostensackeni
AATATCGATTATGATGAATAAACTTGTATTTTTGATTTTAAGAATAAAGTCCTAAAACTTTTTGATCAAGGTGGTATACACTTCGTCCCTACATAATATTTACAATATTGTTTTAAGATATCTTATCTTGCAGATCTCTTATCTGATAAATTTACGGCATCTGAAGATGTGTTTTCCCCTATTGGGGTTGTGCTGGCCAATTTCAAAGACTGAGAAGGTAACAGGAAACACAGAACTCAAAAAATAAACGAATAAGGTTTCTAATTATGAATCTTTGAATGTTAAATTATTTGTATCTTCAAAATGTCTTATTAAGGCAAAGTTATTTATTTCGCAAAGTTAAACCTATAATTGTTGAACGATTCAGTACTTAGATAATATCTTTCATTTGAAATAAAAGATATTTCTACTGAATTTTGACTTTTTATTATAAAAACAAAAAAAAACCTGTCCAAGAATAAAATGGCGAAGAATCGATAATGAACTAGGGTGGAGCGTGGGCCAGGCTTGACGATCTAGCCTGGCAATCGACCCAGGCCCTGGCCAGATGGAGCGTTCCAATCGAGCTGGCCTAGGCCTGATCACCAGGCCAGAGCCTAGTTTTGTCAGGCTTGGGCCCGCTTAGGTCCATGGCGAAATTTCCACACGGGAATTGGTAGATCGATTACGCTTACTGTTAGCCTTCCAAGTAGCCGGAAATCCAAGTCACACAAATGAAATTATATCGATTATTGAAGAATTGTGAGAGGCCAGAATTATTTATGAGGCAATGCTTTGTCAATAATTTGGTCATTTGCAAAATGAGTATCGATGTGTTCGGACGTCATTTTAAGCGAGCAAAAACTTCGAGTCGCGGTCCTCCTGGAATTGGATTTAAATTCGCCACCGATGGACATTATGATATTGGAAAGAAAAAGCTGTGCAATGTAGCTGATGCACAAGATTTAAATGATGCAGTAAATTTAAATATGATACAACATATGTTACAGCAAGAAATTTAGACTATCTATGATGTTATAGCTTCCTTGTGAACTGAAGTTGTTAACAATAACATGATGATTGAAACTCTGGAAACTTCCACAAATAAATGTTTAGATATTCTGAAAGTTGATGCTGAATCATCTCAAGAACTGGTGCATCGCAATTCAGAGCTCATTTCTCAGTTGGACACCAAACTGAACACACTCAAAAATGGATCATGAGAAGCTGCAGTTGATGAAGGAGCTGCATAAGTCGGCTAGAAGAAACTACCAACGTCGACATTTTGATATCCGTAGCATCAATGAGACTTGGCAAGCGAATCTTGTTGAAATGCAGCCTCATGAAAAAGGAAACAAAAGCCACAAATACATCTTGACTGTAATTGATATTTTTTCAAAATTTGGATTGGCTGTTCCTGTAAATACCAAGAAGGGTGAAGATGTAACTGCAGCAATGGAATCTGTACTCCAAAACAGACGTGTACCAAAAAATTTACATGTTGATAGAGGCAAAGAATTTTACAACTCACATTTCGAAAATCTAATGCAACACAGCATAAATTTGTACTCAACATTCAGCAATTTCAAACCATCAATTTGCGAGCGATTTAATCGGACATTAAGAAATAAGGTGTGGATGCAATTCAGTTTACAAGGAAATTATAAGTGGTTAGATATATTGAAAGATTCAATTTTGTCTTACAATGATACAAAACACCGGACTATCAAAATGTTACTAAACAAAATGAGAAAGAATTGTTGTTTAATGTATACAAAAATTATAATGTGAAACGAGCAGTTAAAAAACCGAAAATCAAAATTGGGGATGAAGTCCGTATAAGTAAATTTAGGCATGTTTTTGAGAAAGGCTATACACCAAATTGGACAACTGAAATATTTACTGTAAGTCATGTTAGGAATACAGAACCAGTGACGTATATGCTTAAAGATTATCAAAATAACGTCATTTCAGGTAGTTTTTATGAACATGAACTTGCTGATGTTAGGCATCCAGATATTTATCTTGTGGAAAAAGTACTGAAAAAACGTGGGAATGAGTTATTTGTAAAATGGTTTGGTTTTTATGACTCTCACAATAATTGGATAGATAAGTCTAGTTTGTAAGTCTCTTTGTATTATTATTGAGTTTTTTATGAATAAAGTTGAGTATTTTTCAAAAACTATATCTTTTTACTTCCATATGTACCTACCCTTAATCTAGTTAATGAAAAAAACGATGAATTTGGTTAAAATTGTATTTATTTATATTTTCTTACTTACAAAATACATAAAATTTTAATGTATAAAGGTACCATTGACACATTTGAGCTTCGGTAATTTCTCAATCACTTCTCAATAGACATTCTGATTATAAAAAGTAATTATTTTCAGGAACAAACTTTCGAATCGCATAAGATTAGCAAATATAAGTTTTTTCATTGCTTTATTCTTCAAACTTTATTAATTTTTGCTTCCTCATAGAGGAAGCTTTGTAATAGTGACAATTTCGAAAAATTTTTAATTCGTATAATTGAACGTTCTTTAGTTACAAAATGTCTAACACAATGTTCTGATCACTTATCCGGATGTGTGTGTATGGATATGTGTGTGGATGTGTGTGTGGATGTCACACTTTTCTGTGGACACGATAACTTGAAGACAGTTGCAGATAACTTGATAAAATTTGGTGGGCTTATTTCGACCACTAATATCTCAAAACTGACCGAAGGATTTCTGAAAATGTTCATTGCATTTTTTTGGCACTTTATAATATTTTGAAAATGGGTTTTTTTTATAGTTAAATTTTCTTCATTGATATAATTCAAAGTTGATGCAAGAATATAAAGGATTTCTTGGTTCGAAACGAATCGATTAACCTATAATATTAATACATTTAGTTAAAGAGTAAGGAAGTTATGGTCACTTATAATATTTTGAAAATAGGTTTTTTATAATTAAATTTGTTTCAAACGCATAATTCACAGTTGATGCAAGAACGTAAAAGATTCCTTGGTTCGAGACGAATCGATTGACCTGTAATATTAATAAATTTTATTAAAGAGTAAGGAAGTTATGGTCATTTATAGTATTTGGAAAATATGTTTTTTATAGTAAAATTTGTTTCAGACACATAATTCAAAGTTGATGCAAAAATTAAAAAAATTCCATGGTTCGAGGCAAATTTATTGGCCTGTAATATTAATGCATTTTATTAAAAAGTAAGGGAGATATGGTCATTAATAGTATTTGGAAAATCGATTTTTATAGTGAAATTTTTATCAGACACATAATTCAAAGTTGATGCAAGGACATAAAAAATTCATTGGTTCGAGACGAATCGATTGACGTATAATATTAATATATTTGATTGAAGAGTAAGATAGTTATGGTAATTTATATTATTTGAAAAATCGATTTTTATAGTAAATGTTTTATCAGACACATAATTCAAAGTTGATGCAAGAACATAAAAAATTCATTGGTTCGAGACAAATCGATTGATCCATAATACTGATACATTTTATTCAAGAGTAAGAGTGTTATGGTCAATTTTATTATTTGAAAAATGGATTTTTATAACAAAAATTTTCGCAGTCCAATAATTTAGAGTTAATGCCATAATAAAAGAAATTCCTTGGTTTGGACGATCTGTTTGACCTATAATATTTATTTATTTATTTAAAATAGTAATTTTTCGAGCTGAAAAAGGTAAGGGGGAAGTTCTGTCACATCCTACCCCTTTTCCAGCTTGAAAAATTATCAGTAATTGCTATTTTTGTCAATTTCATAAGTATTTCTTTGAATTGACTTCGGAAATGTCATTTGCGAATATTTTCGAAGTTATATCCGTAATCAGCACCTCAAAATATATTAGTATACGTGGTTTTACAGGACGAGAATAGAAGTAGTTGAAGGTGATTTTTACACATTTTTAATTTTTTGGATTTCTCGGGGAAAAATATGAAACTTTTTGGATCTCCCTAGACTGATATTTTACTTTTGAACTAGAAAGAAGATTTTCTTAAAGGTTTCAAATCATTCACTCCAAAACTTGGTAAAGTCATCAAAGTAAACTATTGCCCATGTTTTTACAAATATAAATTTGAACATTCATTTCGTGAAAGTATATTATAACATTTACATTATTATTTTTACAATAATATTACATTACCTGATTAGATTATTATATTACATTAATTAAGTTTTCAATGAGATCGGCTGAATATCAAGCATATATAAATATTCAAAAAGGTTAAAAATCAAACTTTGCAATTAATATTTGTTTTGAAATCTATTTAAGGCTAATTTTTTGATGAAAATGGCAGCAAACATTCCTAAAATTATCGAAGAAAGTATGGTATCGCCAATGATACCATTCGTTATCAACCGTTATCTACCAAACAAAAAAGATATAAAAATTGTGACCAAATAAAGCAAAAGAAGGATTTTAAAGATTTTTTGCTAATGAGTTTGATTTCATTCGGCATTTCAGTGGAACTATTTGTAAATTTGTGTATTTTTGTGAACTTGTATTTGAAAATTTTTCAAAATAAAATTTTAAATTTATAGAAAGAAAGTTTTTGCTGTTCTTTAGAATGGTAAAAAAGAACAACACTGATGATGAACATTTATTACAAAATGTTTCTAGTTATAGTAATGTTATAGTAATATAATAATGCTTCTTCTATGAGGAAGCAAATGCATTTGCTACCAGGAAGCAAAGTGCCCATGAAATGAGCACCATACAATTATAAATAAAAACAAAGTAGACACACTCGAGATCGAATTCACAGCTAGTTTATTTAAATACATGAAACTTGCAAAACTTAATGTTGAAAACCTTGATAAACGGTTTAAAAGTTAATAATTTTGTATTCAAGTATTCTAAATTGTTTGAGTGCAATTGTATTCAGTTTTAAAGTTGAATACTTTCGATTCAGATATTCTATATTGCTCGGTTTCAATTTTGAAAGTAGAAAATTGTATGGTTTAAAAAATGGTTTAAATCGTACTAAATTATATGTAAATACTGCATAGTTACACAATTTTCACTTCAACAGATTTGTAAAAATGAAAAACATTTGTTTGCAAAATTTCAAGAAAGAATGATCATTCCGAATGATATGTTAGAAATGAGACGATTTGAAATTAAGTTAAAAATTGTGTAATTGAATCATTTCTTTAATTTTGAACGATTACCATTTTACAGTTCTAGATTTTCATGTTGAACGCAAAATGAACAATTTTTCCATTTTATAAGTTTTAATTTTGTAATTAGAATGAATTGAGTATAAATAAGTTTGTAATATCACATTCGGGTTCATGTAATTTGCAACGTTCTGTTATTCCGTAGTAGAAATTTTTTATTTTTAATGTTTTCCATTTAAAAGTACTTTTTATTTGAAAGTTTTTTTGATGAATTTATTTTTTGATCGTAGACAAATTTCTCTCATCAATTTTGATATTAAATAATAATTTTGTATGTAATAGCAGTTTAAAATGGTAGAATTGCAGAAACTTTGCCTCTGAAGCGTTGCATTTAGTTTTCAATTTCAAATTGTCGAATTATATTCGCTTTGAATTGAATGTTGTTTAAATTGAACAGTTTTTAGTTTTAAATTATTTAATTTCGAACGCTTTCAATTAAAAAAAATACAACATCAATTAAAAGAGGAGTGCACAGTCGGAAAAGGATTAGGCTCTTTAACCATAAAATGAGAATATTATATGGCAAAAGGAAATACTTGGTTGGTCCAATCAAATTTTTGGGTGGTTTTAATCAAATATTGTAAGAGATGGAATACTCAGTTTATTCAACAAAAAATGAGTTCAAAGCAATCAAAATTTTCTGAAATGAACGTACATTAGTTTACCATTTTACGTCGAAGGAGTTTTCATGTATACATCCAAGAAACAATTTTATTCTGAGTGCAAAATGTAATGTTTTCATAATAAAAAAAGCAGTTACAAAATTAACTGTTTGAGGAAGAATATTCATTCAAAAGGAAAAGGACTTTTTTATTTTGCTAGGATACGATACATTTCTTTCTGAGCAAAAAGTTGGAACAGGTGGCCTTACAAAACCAGAGTACTGGTTTGCACTGTGTTCATTGAAATACACATACATTCAGTACTTGGAAGCTGTACTTGCTAACCAATCAACACAGCTTTTTTTGAGCTGAACCAAGGAATAAGGTAAGTCTATAGTAGTATATAGTTCATAAATGTTGCATCTTTAACACGAGGATCTCGAAGAAATGTTCCCAATCAGTATTGGCAAATAATACATAATACGTAGTTGATCTGGATTGGTCATACAATGCACCAAAATTACCGAAAGTAATGCGCACATTGTAAAATGGTATTTCTTATTTTACTTGATTTGTATTGTGCTAATGAAAATACATAGTCTATTTAGTACTTAGAAATTTTAGTTGTTACGCAATCGACACAGGTTTATTTTAACTCGATTAAGAAATAAGGTAAGTTTATAGTAATTTATAAACTATAATTATAATCATAATATAATTAACTATAACTATAATTTATACTAATTTATATTCATTTATAGTAACTTTATGAAGGTAGCATCATACACGTTAGTACACGATATTAACTTTATTCTTTTCAAATTGCTCCATGTCCACAATAATCCATCAACCCAAAATTACCAAAAGTCAAGCGCATATCATTTGTAAAATAATGTTTCTTATTTTGCAATTGATTCGTATTGATGAGTTGGTAAGCGCACTCGGACACAACTGGAGCAGCCTCTACTGGGCAAGTGACATAATTGTCATCTGGTCAGACCCGACATGCAGCTCAATAGCATTGTGGATTCCGTCGCTTATAGATTGTTGTTGGAATGTAATGCAATTTGAAAATTTTCTGCGTCAATTAAAAGGTATGTCCAAGTAAATATTCAAAGTAAATATTATATTTCACCCCATGAGAAGGCATTCCTGAATATGAGCTCAACGGCTCTGGTACGGGGGGAGCGGGGGAGGTACAAAGAGATGGTGGAAGTCAGTATTTACCTGCCACTTATGTTACGAGCAGCGCATGGTTTGTAACGCGTGATTTTAATTGGTCGGGTTTATTTGGTGTTAATCCTGAAAAGGAACCGGGAAGTTAAAAATATCTAAGAAATAAAATACCAATGTTCAGTAAGGTAAAAGGAATATAAGAATTTATTAATATAAATCCCACAACTAAGCCTGGATTTAACAATGGTTTAAGTTCGCGATATCTACTAAAAAATTTAGTGCCGAGTAACAAATATACAAGTTCAACGAGGGAACATGCAGGCGGTTTCAGAGTAGAATATAATTTGCCGAGTCTCCGTTCTGTCACCCTTCACTCAGCTGTCATTCCACCCTCAAGCATCCCCACTCTCTGTTTCATGCCCCGTCGGGGTGGGTCCACTTTCCGAAGTTACACGACTGGAAAAGGACCCTCCCCGAAGAAACCCGAACTTTTCCGGTTCAGTCTCGTATTTCTCCGGATATCGTAGGCAAAAGAGAGTTTCTCACTCATAAACGTAATAAATCTTAGATCTTTCTGTACGTGCTCAACCAAACTCTAAGTAGATAATAGAGAGTTGCTGCTTTACGAAATCTATTAGCCCTGGCCACTTTAGGGCTCTACCCTCTCTAGAATCATTTATCTCTATCCTACCATCAAGACTTAGTTTTCTTTCTTAATTCTAGTACAATAAATTTCGACGACTTACAAAAAATCTTAAAACTAAATTCACAATGTCCAGCTGTTGACCACTCGCAGACACATTTCGAGTTTATTCTAAAGTAAATAAAATGCCTCATTTTCTAAATAAATTGACGCTCTTTCCCCAAGGTATTTTCTTAACGATTATTAGTTCTGTACGTGAGAACTTCGCTTTTTGAAGAATTCCAAAATCTTCCACTGTAAAAGCATTATAAATTTCCAGCGAACTTATGCGAAAGTTCCCGCTTTAAAAGATTCGATTTATTTAATCGAATGTGATCGAGCGAGAAGCAGTCGCGATAGTCGCTCGTTACACTTTTTCATAGGTATAGCCATCTACTGGACCCTAGAGACACTCTTGACCAAGCGATTCTCATCACGAACTTTCAAACCATTTTCACACTTAGTAGAGAATGTTGTTCGTGGGCGGGCCGTTCCTTTTTTTAACACATTTTCGAGCAAATTCACTATTCGTGCACTATTGGACGGACAATAGTGAATGACTAGCGACCAAATAGTGAGTAAATAGTACTTGTATAGTGAGACCAATAGTTAATGAATAGTGTATGAATAGTCTTCGTATAGTTTATTTTCGTAAGAAATAGGATGCGTCGTGCGAAGTAGATATCTGGATCGATTGTCGCAGCTGCTCCTAAACAGACATAGAAATTCTGGTGCCAGTAAAAGTCAACAAATAACAAATTTTTGTCTAACATCTCTCAGTGTCCGTTCCCGCATGATTATAGTTATATATTTTCCCAGGGATTGTGCCATGACCGGTCGAGGGAAGAATTAATAGCGTAATCTACCACGTTACAGAGTGCCATAAACGTGCTTTTATACTTTTTCTTCAAATATGAATTACACCCATTTTCGGTTGCTCTCGGGACATGAGTATAGTGCCAATAGATACACTGTAGATCCTAGTATGATTCTCCACTCAAACCCAAAAATAATAATCTCAACTCTCAATTCGAAAAACGCGAATGTCTCTTAAAGCAGAACCGGCCGTAAGGGAGCTTTTCATGCTGACGCCGTCATATAGTCACTTAATTTTTGTTGAAAATGGTTAATTTTATGACTGCACGTGCACAAATTCGTTTGCTCATGTTTCAAATTTTTAATTTGAAACCCCAAGACGTTCGATCTAAGAGCTAACATAACGGTTGATTAGAGTGGCACTCAATTGCCGCTTCAAGAGATTCATTTCAACGCTCGACTAGCGTTGGGCCTTTCGCTCAGCACAGAACGCAGTCTTTGAGAAAGTCTGAGAAGGAAGAAAGGCCGAGAAATTTTCTTAGCTTATCCTAGTTTCTCATGTTTTCTCTAGAGATTTTTCTACTTGGAGAAATTTATTCTTTGAAAAATTGCCTTCTAGTGCGCTTGTTGTGATTGCCTCTCGCTATCTTCCCAGTGATAAGAACCGGTTGACAAAATGTAAAATTTTTAAAAATATTAATGAATCAAATTTTAATGGGCTGCATTAGCTTTATTAGATTATGATGAGACGATTAAAAAATGATAGTTAAAAATGGCTTAATATCTTCAATCCCATTTGAGAGTAATTGTACTTTTGTACATGTACTAAAAGATTTCCTGTATTACTTAAAGTGTTAACCGATCTTCATCAACATTTTCCTCACTCTTCTTCAATGATATAAGTAAATTGATTCAACTAATTAAAATTGTTTGTCGTAACTGAAAAGGAAACTCTTAATCCGTCAGCTAGTTTACACATTCTCAATAAATATTCAATTGATAACTTTGACTTTTCATTATATTGTGTTTCAAAAGTTTAATTATTTTTAATAGTACTCACAAAAATTAAATTTTAACATCAATTCAAAACTAATTAAAAAATGTAAATACGAATAGCTATCCTGCGAAATACAAAAACATTTCACAGTAATACAATTATAAGTATAGGTTCATTATAATACTATACTGTTACCTTTCAAATTACAATTTTTTACAGCAACAACGTCTTCTAGCTTCAGTAAATGAAGCTTACATAAATTCAAGTTCTAAAGCAGCATATAACAGTGTTATTACGGTAAGTGATAAAGAAACGTAACCAGTGTTTTCCTTTTATTTTAAAAGTGTCACCTGCATTTGGGCAGAATTAAAACAAAATTTGTAGGGGCTTCTGACGTCCATTTTTTCCAAACATAACTCATTTTATTGTAATTGTTGTTTTTATTAAATTATATCACTCCGGAATACATCTGATTTATTATTTTTAGTGAAATGCATCACCCTTATTTTTGATAGCATTCAGAATTTAGAAAAAAAATTCAGAAGTCTTGCAAACCCTTTTTTGCAAAAAGAAATGCTTCTTTTAGTTTCATTTCAACTCTTCATGGCATACATGCATTTTATTATTCTGCACGTCAGAGTAAAACACTCCCTTAACAGCGGCAATGTAAATAAAAATAAGCTTGCTCTATCCACTTTTTCATTTTCTAAATTCTTTCAAAAATCTGGGTGATGTATTTCACCAAAAATAAAACAATTGATGTATTCCAAACTGAAAACCTCCATTTACAACGGCAATATAAATAAAATAGATAATTTTAGGCAAAAATGGGCTTCAGATAACCGTAAATTTTTTTTTTTTATTTTGCCAAAATTCAGGGGACGTTCTGAGACCATAAGGCACAATTTGTAAGGGAGCCATTGACGAAGAAAAAAGTGATTTGCAAAGAGTATTCTGTGAAGATGTTGATGAAATGGATGAAGAAATCGACTTGTATTTGCGTGAAAACATAATTCACATTGACCAGGATCCTCTGCGATGGTGGAAAGAAAATCAGAGCAGATTTCCAACTATTGCACAATTCGCCAAAAAAATGTGGGCCATTCCGGCAACTTCAACACCATCGAAGAGAGTTTTTTCAACATCTGGGCACATTGTTTCAGCCTAAAGAAGCCGATTGTCCACGTGCATAAAGTTGAAAGTTCGAAGCAATATAGAAATTATAAACTGAAAATTCGTTTTGTTGTATGTTCTTTTGCTGAAGTTAGAAGACGTTGTTGTAAAAAATTGTAATTTAAAAGTTAACGGTACATTATTTTAATGAACCTATTCTTACAATTCTATTACTGTGAAATATTTTTGTATTTGACGTGATAGCTATTCGTATTTACATTTTTGAATTAGTTATTAATTAATGTTAAAATTTGATTTTTGTAGGTACTAATAAAATAATTAAACTTATGAAACACAATATAATGAAGATTTGAAGTTATCAATTGAATTTTTATTGAGAATGTGTCAACAAGCTGACGGATTGAGAGTTTCCTTCTTAGTTAAGACAAACAATTTAAAATAGCTGCTAATGCAGCGCACTAAAATTCGACTTATTGATATTTTACAAAATTTCACATTTTTTCAACCGGTTCTAATCCTCTAACAATGGCGAAGTCACGCGAGGCAATCACAATAGGCGCATCTACTGTGAGGCCACAATGGACACGAACTATTACACTGGGGTCTTCCTTCTCAAGATGCCATTAGAGAGCGGATAATACGCAGTTGCTTGAATTCCAAAGGTCATAACCGTGTATTCAAACAACCCGAAAAGGGTGATGACTGCTATCTTGGGGATGTCTTCGGGAGCAATGGAAATTTGATGATATGACATATGTAAATTTAGTTTTGAAAAAATCTTGCTATCACGTAAATTATCTGAAAAATCGTGTAAATGAGGAACGGGATACCTATCAGGCACACTTACAGTGATAAGGTGGGGAAAGTGACCACAGATTCGATAATCACCGTCACTTTTTTTGTTCATGGATGGGTGAGGCCCAAGGACTACTAGTAGTAGGCCCAGAAAATCCAGCATCAAGCATTTTTTTGAACTGATTTTTCGCAACAGCCAACTTGTCAAGCTGAAAACAACGAGCACGATTCGCGACCGGGGGTCCTCTTGTAACTATGTGATGCTTTACGTCACTGACTAGAAAATCCAAAGCTTGAGACATGCTAGTGATTTCAGTAAATTCGGATAGATTAAAAAAAAAAAAAAGAAAAAAATAATCCCTCGGTCGATGTTCATATGAGCAAAGGAATGTTAATTGTTCGTTTTTAAGTTTCATTGAAATAAAAATAAAATCCAGGATGTAGAGATGCACTCAAGTAGAGTGCGGAAAAGTAATTTTTACAGTATTAAAAAACTGTTATCTCCAGTGTACATATTTTAAAAATAATTTTGAAATTTATTTGCTTTCCGAGTTCGTTGAATATACTGTCAGTGACTTCTCTTGCATGATAGAAATGAATCTCCACTACAAACATAATACTTGATTTCTCAAAGTAGTATTTTATTTCTATTTTGTTTTTGAATAAATGAAAAAAAACGACCCTTATAAGGTTAATTGTCAAATTTACGGCAAACTTGAAGTCCCAGTATTATAAAACTCACATAGAAACGTTTAGATTAACGTATAATATTCATAGCTTTTTTTGGAAATCCGATACTAAAGAGCTGAGAAATTCATTTTAAAAACAGAAATTTCATTTGTGTGTGCTTGTTAAAAAACTGTTTCGACAAGCGTAAAAAATATAAAAACCACTGCATTATCTGCTCAGAGATTGAGCCTTTCACAATGAGGCGATTTCCTTGTTAAAAATGTGTTAATTTTGTGTGAGCATTAAAAAAGCATTCAGTTACTCATTTCTCTTGATTAATCTGTGTACGACATATGATCGATATCGATTTTCGACGTTTTCCGTTTGTTCATTATTTCCTAACCTATAAAGGAATCTTGAGACCATATATGAGCTAAATGTCTTTTTTATTATAAAAGAAAAGAAAAGGGGCACTTCGGAAAATAAGAAAAAAAATATGCAATTTGTAGTCGAAATATGGGAACTGAATTTCAAGTGGGAAATTCGGTGGAAAAGCACGTACATTTAAATGATAAAAAAAAGATAAAATGATCCAAAATTACATAAATCATAAATTCTTAAAATTAAATCTACGTAAATGCCTGTCTCATTATACCATAGACGCGACGCCGAAACATAGTACTTCATAATAAACGTAATTTCTCGAAATCTTCAGACGTCTCTGACATTTCTGATAAGGCTGGAAAATAATAAATACTCAAGTAGGGACACAGTGAGGTAATGAAGTTGAAGGCGCTCATCCTAAAAAGCCGGTATCTCCGGGGAAATATGGAGGTATCCACACTCTTAAGTTCTTTTAAAGTCGAGCTATTGCAAGTTATTGGAGAGTATGTTGACACCTCTAATGTTTATTTTCGAATTTACCTTGATGTGTGTGTATTTATTTGTAAATATAAATAATAATATAATATTCTGTTACAGATAGTTGTCTTGAGTGAGCAAGCCTGTGTTAAATTACGGCGGAGGAGAAGATTTTGTAACTGCAGTCTGAAAAGTTTCAAAACCATGGATGAAATTAAAAGCGATAATAGTTCAGAATTCGAAAGTTCAGATGATGATATATATACAAATGCAGTCGCGAAACTGAAAGGTACGAATATTTTTTTGCGTGTTTAGCAAGCTTTTTTGGGTAAAAATGATTTAACTTGTTTGGATTTTTAGAGTGCAATCTATACATAAATCACCATATATATAATCTATTAATACTATAATTATATTATAATATATTATTAAGTGAGAATATATTGGGGTGACTGATTTTGCATAAAGTTTCGAAGTGCAAATGCACTAACCCGGTAATTGGTGACATTTGATGAGAAAATGATTTTGCAAGAAAAAAAAGTCAAAATCGGTCAATATTTAGACCTCGCGCATCGCACTTGATATTTTCCTTGATATATACATCGGGAACCTTTTGTATAATAATAATTCAAAAATGAGATAATTTTCTCAAATGTCATGGAAATATAACGTCTACCTAGAGAGTGGTGACTTTTGGCACACTGATAAAAGCAGTCATGCACAAAGTCCTCTTCTTCTGCCTGTTCTTCTTTATCCTCTTTTTCCCCTTCCTCTTCCACCTTCTTCATCGCAAGGTCCCCTATATATCTCATCTCACGGTTGTGAGGCGTGGCCATGGGTGTGATTTACCGCGGTTCTACTGGGAGCCGGTGTCATT